>JZKD02S0560790.1:84298-96216 GCA_000966675.3 Picea glauca
AATAGTTTTGATTCTTCAGTCCCCAACAACAACGCCAAAAATAAGTTGTTCCTTAAAGTTATTCCAAGCTCACATAATAATGTCAGGCATCCAAATATTTTAAGAGAATTGTTTTTGTAATGCTTTTTCTACCTTCAGTTTTAAGATGGAACTTCAAATGAATTTTAATGATTACAAAACATAGAGGCAACATCCCTTTATTTGAGTCTTTTATAAATATTGATCATATGAAAAGTAGAATTGATTAACAAAGAATTTCAAAATAAAATAAGGTATCAAATAAAAATAAATATTACCTTATCCGCAATAAAAGAATTATGAAGAAAGAGTCCTTGATAGATGATTTAAAATGAGGAAACTTACACAGATACGAGTCTTGTTTTACGCACAATAATAACAGAGGAAAAACTGTAACTAAACAAATATCCAATATATGGACCATAGTAGATGTGTTACTAAATTGTAGTCTTTCAATCTTCAAGGGCCCTGGAGTGAAGAAAATAAGATTATGAAATGGTAATACACAGAAAACACACAACTCAAGGAAATGAGACGTAGGATCTATGTCTTCTCTTTCTAATTGATATTTAATAAGTTCTCTTTTACATTCAGCCAGAAGAAGCCTCGTGTATATATTTGATTTGTTTACTTATACAAAAATGTCTTAACCAAAAGTATTTAGACATTCCACATTGTTTTTTCTCAAAATAGAATGCAATCAAAACTAAAAAATACAAATAAAGATATTTTTGGATTTGTTGAGATTTATTTTGCTTGTTGGAAATTCACTCACCCTCTATTTTCTTGTAGATGTACTTGGTTTTTTATGATCCTTGAATTGTGCATGTAGTTCCATTAATGCAAAAATGAACTTGGAAGGTTCGATATTTGCATTTAACTCAAACGAAAGAGCCTTTTTGTGCACCATTGGTAATTTTTCCTGAATTTTAACAACTGCCTATTGCGTGATCTGATGTTGTAAGCTCGGTTTCACCATCATATCATTTACCATCCGTAAATCAACATGATTTACCTGCTGAATATCATTTTTCACATTCTCTCTACTTTTTTTATACTCTCTTTTCTCTTTTCGATCTCAATTTTTCCAAGTGTATCATGGATACTACTAACATCAATCTCTGTCATTTCCAAATCTATAGCTAAAAGAGCATTAAGAAAAAACTATTTTGCCTCTTTGGCTATCCTTTTACTTTCTTCAATATTATTTTCCTAGACCTTTAAATCCATTTCTCCCTGTATCTGTTCAAACTATGAAAAAGGGGAAATTCCAGGAGCATTGAGATTTTTCCTCCAAAATATGAATTCTTGGAATTTGGATCTAGTCGTAAAGGCTTCCCTCTCCTTTTCATAGATATTCTTCATAGAATTATTTATTGCTTGGTAATGTTTTTGAATAATATCTATATTTTCATACATATCTTGTTGGGAAACTTGCAATTTTTCATTTACTTCTAATGCTTGCTTCTTGAATGAAAAAATATCCATTCATGTGCTCTCGAATGAGGTTATTTGAGTTCGAAATTTTTCTATTAACATATCTCACTGAGAAAGAATGTTATTAGTCAAGTTTTGATTTTGAACACTCACTTTCAATTTTTATTCTAACTGCTTGATTTGTTGCTCAAAACCCTGTCTATTTTGATCAATATCAAAATTGATTTTATCTCTGGCAGTCACTTCCATCTGTTGCATATCATTATGCAATTATGCAATCATAATATTCTTTTGTTCCAACTATTTTGTGAGATTATCCTTTGACCATTGGTTGGTAGTTGCAAAGGATCCCAATGAGTCTGCAACTTCTTTTGTAAATTCAGGGTCACTTTGTCCCTGTCCATCATATATCATCTTATGTTTTTTGGTAGTTACTCTCTCCTTCTTTCGAGATTACCTTCTTATGTTAGACTTCCTTTTCTTGTTGAAAAATAAATTTTATGAAGGCATATCTTCAAGTTCAATAGGTATCAGATCATCTATGTTAATAAACTCTTAACCAATTAACTCATAACTGGTTGCTAAAGGATTTAATGACGGTATGGCAGAAATAAGTGCAATAGATCCTTCTTGATTTACGGAATATTTCACTGGACTTTCAATATTTGGTAATGATAGAGGGAAAGTATGCCCTTGCTTCATAAAATCTTCAAATGATGCTAATAATTCTTGCTCATTTTTTCCTGGTATGGATATTCTTGTAATTATTTCATCCTTAGACAATGTATTTGCATCCTTTTCCACTTCCATATCTTTTTCTTGAGGCAAGATATGTTGCTTGGGTTTTGTTGATTCTATCACTTATGAAGTTGGGTTAAGTCTTTGTTCTCCCTACAAGACTTTGGGTAGATTGTTCCTTTTGTGCTTCTGAAAGCTGAGGAATCCTTACTGTTGATCTTGAGGAAAATTTTGAAATATGATTACAACTTCATCATAAGATCTTACTTCTCTGAAAAACTTCATCATAGGGTGAATCTTCATGGATGTATATTTTCATATTGAATTGAGCTAAATGATTTTCAACCACCCTATGTGGATCATGCCTTTTGTACTCAATGTCAACTAGTTTAATATCTTCTAAGGCAGAATCCCCCACCTTAGCGTGTCCAAAATCAGATAATGAAAATACACCAACTTGTATGGGAAAAATTTCCCAAACTCTTTTCTGTGCTTCCTTCAACTCTTTGGTTATCCCTCCTGAAATTGTTTGATGTGCTACTTCTCTACAAACCAGTCTATATGGTAAGAATATGGGAAGAGAATGAGGAGATATGTTGCATCCAAACACTATGATGTAGGAGAATCTTTCCTCAATATACCAATCTGCAATAGCACCTAAGTTTCCCATGTTTTGTTATGAAATTATGGGGGGGGGAGCGTCCATAAATAACTTCATGAATTGGGATCAACATGTTAGGACGGATTTCATAAAAAGAGTCCTTTGAATTTTCCTCCCATAACTTATAATGATAAAAATGTATGGGCTCAGTGACAGTCAGAGTCCAACTCCAATTCATAAGAGGAAAAGGGGTCCTGAAAAAAATTGCATCCATAATATATGCATACATATATAAAGGAGCATGTTATCCTTTAGATTTCAGAATTTTGTACTCCACAATTTGCTTGAATAAGTTATCTGACAAAAAATTTCCCCAATCAAAAGTATATCCCTTAGCAACCTCATGGATTATGGGAACCCATTCTATGGTAAAGTGTGCAGGGTTTTTCTTTCCAAAAATTCTATAGAGAATAATGGCAATGTACAAGATATGAGCACCACAAGAGGTTGTAGAGTATATACCCTAGGTATCAGTTTTGAACTTATTTTAATTTCCCCACCACGATTTTACTATATCGTGGACAATTCTTTCATATTTTGTGCATTCCTCATCCTCAAAATTCATTATAATTGATGCATTGTAAGTGTATTTGGGGTTAGGAGATAATTTGTAAATTACTTTAATGTCCTCGGGCCGAAAGGAGTCGATGATAATCTTCTGGTGACTGTAGATGGTTCTTGTTGGGATATCCATGTGTTCCAAGGGCCAACTTATCATATCGGTATATGACATTAGTTTCAGCCGAGCAACAACTCTGTGTAGTTCACACTTAGCCATATGCCTTAACTTAGCTAAAAATGCATCATCTTCTTCTTCCCCTGAATCATTGGAATAGAGAGAAATTTTCGTCATAAACCTACTTCCAAGATTTAATGGCATATGTCACTTGAGCAGTAGTGTCTAAAAGTATATTTGTGTTTGGTTTCGATTCATCAACCAATGAATCTAGCTTCTTTCCTTCTTTGCGCAACACCATGATTTTCAAAATTCGATGCTAACCCTCCTATGAGAATTTAAAACTGTGAGCTCGAAAAATGTTGAATGTGAAAATTTCAAATGCTAATGGAAAAAACGCTTTGATGTTTGAAATATCTATATTTATAGAAAACTTAATGTTTAGATATCCTCGCATTAATCTATTGACAGCGTAATCATTTTGAAATCTCTCAAATTTATTGCCTGGCGGTCGCAACACTTTTCCCAATCTTTTACCCTAGCTAACTGGATGCATTATTAATGATCATGATTAATATAAAATACTTCAAGAGTTCGACATTCGAGAGTTTTGAATGCATCATAATAGATGTCTTTCGAAGACCGAATCCCAAGAGTGATTGATTAACACCTAATTACTATTTCTCTTTAAAAGAATACGGTTTAAAGTGGATTTTTAATTTTAAGTACTTCGGGACTCCAGAACTCTAGAGCTCCGGGAGTTCGTGAGTTTGTATATGTGGTGAGTAGAGTTTCCCTGAAGTCTGAATTGGCAGAGTGATTACTTAGCGTTAATAACAACTACTTAACCATGTTTAGTTTATTAATCATTAGTGATTTATTATCATGATCACGGGTGCTTCAGTACTTCGGTGCTTCAACACTCTGATGTTCCTTTGAATTTGTTATTTTTTTTATCTCCCAAAGGAAAATCTCTTGGAGTGATGTGGCATGGATGATGTCACTTTGTTGACATGTCATAAAAACATGAGTGACATGTGTCACCTAAAATCATGTGAATGATGTGACTAAAGTGCCAAAAAAAAGTGCCATGTGTCAACAAAAATAAAGATTGACACGTGTCCTATGACTCATCAGTAGACTTATTTTAAAATATTTTTACGAGAACATGTCTTTGAGACTCCGGAGCTTCGCAACTTTAGGGTTTTTATATCTTTAAACACCTTGAGTTTGAAACTCCCGAATCAAGAAATCTTGAAGTGACTTTTTAGTTTTCTTTTGTTTAAACCTCACGCAACTTTAGAACTCCAAATTTGTGAGAATTGTCGATCCGGATGACTAAATTTTTTTTTAACGGATAGTAATAGATGCACCCTGTAAAGATATAACAATCATATCTTTTATTCTAAAAAGAATGATATTTCTAAGCTTTCAAAAATTTATTTTTAAAGAGATCAAAAACAAAAATATTTTTAATTTTTATTTGAAAAGTTCTAAAGTGTTCTAACAGGGTGAAGGGGACCCCATTGCATTTCATTTTTGATAGCGACAACTAGAAAAATTTCGTCTCAGTTGAGGTCATCAAATAGTTGGGGTTGTTGACAACATCACACCTACAACCATAAGCATTGGGTGGCTTCACCAAGGATGAGATATCTGTGTCAGTCAGTAGTGTCGCATGTCCTATGGCATCCAACCCTTCAAGGATGAGGTAGTGTGTGATGTTTCCCCTCCCTATGTCTGTGGTGTTTTTTTGGGCCAACCATATATGTGGAAACGTCATGATGTTTATGAGTCTCAACCTCATA
This sequence comes from Picea glauca, assembly GCA_000966675.3. Classification (NCBI taxonomy): domain Eukaryota; kingdom Viridiplantae; phylum Streptophyta; class Pinopsida; order Pinales; family Pinaceae; genus Picea; species Picea glauca. The sequence goes on from JZKD02S0560790.1 coordinate 89,637, forward strand.
GTGTCATTATTACTCTGGTGGGTTATCTCTACAGGATACTATAGGTAGTTCCAACTATTTTTCCACCAAAATAGTGCCACAAGGTAATCTCTCATACTGCAAAATTCATCCTCTTCATAGTTTGTTCAAAGGATGCACAGAAGGCCACGACAACCACTGCAGCCTCAACACCTTCTATCCAACAGAAAAAAATTGCAGAAGAAAAAGAGGATATTGTTTCTTCACCTACGATGGTGCCTACACAATGCCCCGTCAAGCCCAGAGACAACACGTCAGTGGAATAGATTCAACCTGACCAGAAAAAGGTTTGTGACAACCTTCCATATACCAAGCAACACAATTTCTCCAACAAGGAACACAACTCACCAAGATTCAGATTCAGAAAATGATTTTCCCTCTTCCTTAGGCACTCAACGTAATAGATACCATTGTTTCCTAAGGGGGGAGGACTGATCCAGGTGGATATTGGTGGCCACCCACCCGTTCCAAAGTCCAATTGACTCATATTGATAGTTTTCAATTCAACACGTTTCTTTGTAATGGGGAAAATCCTTTGTAATTGTGGGTTCTGCACTTCTGGGGTTGTCTTGAAGCCCTACACAGCATCCAGGTGGATATTGGTGGTCTCCCACCTATTCCAACTGGCTTATTTTGGAAGTTTTCATGTCAATACATCTTTATTTACTTCTAGGGTCATTTTGGGGCCCTAAACAATGTTTTATTGGCTTGCCTCAAATAAAATGTAGATGGAGTCATATTTTTATGGCATAATGCATATTTCTTGAAACGAACTTTCCAACGGGATATCACATGCCTAAAACGAAGATTGTATGCAAAAGTTACGACCCCGGGAAGTTGATGTACTAACTTACCTCAACGGGGCCCACATGATTTTTGGCACTTCATCTCCTAGGGTTAGGTTTTTGGATGTCTAGGGTTTTGACATTCATGTTTATCATAAAAAATGCCTATAGAGCCTCATTTTACTCATCTTCTTGCAAATGAGTGTAGTTGTCACATCTCTTCTTAGAGACAAAATTGCCACCATTCTAGTGAGTCTTGCACTCTGTATTTTTACAGTCTCTGTACATTTCTTTCATTAATAGAAACCATGTATTGTTGTATTTCTCTATTTCTAGATTTTTTTATGTGTATTTCATTGTAATATATGTGCTATCATTTCGTTCCAAAAATAATATGGATTAGTGGTATCAGAGCATGCTACTCTTGGTCGTGTTTCAGTGCATGTACCCGATGAGGTCTGAGTATAGAAAGTTGGGTCTCGAGCTTGTCTTTCTTGAGGACAATCACTCTCGCATGCCCAAGAAACCCTCTATGGTGGAAGAAAAGAAAAATGATGGAGAAAAAGATTTTATTAACCTGTTGCTTGAGCAAGCTCTCATGGGACATAGGGACGAAATGATGGAGAATTTTTCCCACATCCTTCAACTCCTGCCGATAGAAATAGGCACATATTCATCAAGCGACCACTTTATGGGAATCTCTCCCTTCAAGGTACAAGTTAATTTTGATATTCCTGTGTTTGAAGGTCAGAGAGATGCAGATTCCTTAGAAAAATGGTTAAATCTGCTAGAAGGTTATTTCTCTGTTCATAATTTTTCCGACGGGGAAAATATCACCTTTGTACTCATCAAGGCTCTCCCCCATGTTTAAAATTTGTGGGAAACTTATTGGGAGAAAATTTCCACAGAAGAATTTGGAATATATGGGGTCGATCTCACTTGGTATTTTTTTGTGGATGAGATCAAGGAACAATACTACGTTGTTGATAACTATGAAGACCATTACATGAGATGGACTACACTGTGGCAAGAGAAGATCCAAACAATGTCGGAGTTCACAAATAATTTTCATAACTTGCGCACCAAGTTGGGTATCAAAGACTATGAGTGACATCTTGTTTTCAAATATCGTGGTGCTTTTCATAGGTACATCCAAACCAAAATGGATTTCCTAAACATCTTAGCATTGGGAGTTTCCTATCGATATGTTGTCAAATCAATCATAAATTTAGGAACCAGAACAAATGGGAGATTGCTTCCGCAAATCCTCAACAACCAAAGCATGGTAAAGAAGGCCCTAACCAACAGCCTCCCGACAACTAGTCCAAGACATAGGAAAATAAGGGTAAATGAAAGACGAAGAATGACACTGGGAAGTGGTACAACTTCCACAAAATCCCCTGGAACAACATCGATGAATGTTGCTCGAAACAATCATTAGTGGATGAGGTCAAAGACAAGGAGCCAAACCCTGATTCAGAATTTGATCCAGAAAATATTGAAAATAGATAGATCATCAACGCAAGCCCCACTGCTACCATCGTGACTGCAACAATTCAACTAGAAGAACTAGTAAATCCTAAAGAGGGGGAGCACCTCTTCCATTCACATATGTGGGTGAAGGGGACCCCATTACATTTCATTTTTGAAAGTGGTAGACAGAATAAACTCATCTTAGATGAGGTTGTCAAACAATTTGGGTTGTTGACAACACCACACCCACAACCATACAACATCGGGTGTCTTCACCAGGGATGAGATCTCTATGTCACCTAGTAGTGTCGTTTGTCCTATGGAATCCATCCCTTCAAGGATGAGGTAGTGTGTGATGTTTCCCCTGATCTTGATGTCTGTGATGTTGTTTTGGGTCAACCATATATGTGGAAACGTCATGATGTTTATGAGTCTTTACCCCGTAGTGTCATTATTACTCTAGTGGGTCAAATCTACAGGATACCAGAGGTAGTTCTCACTATTGTTCCACCAAAACAGTGATGTAAGGAAATCTATGATACTGTAAAATTCATCCTCTTCACAGTTTGTTCAAAGGATGCACAGAAGGCCACTACAACCAATGTAGCCTCAACACCTTCTATCCAGCAGAAGTAGATTGTAGAAGAAAAATAAGATATTGTTTCTTCACCTATGATGGTGCCTACACAATGTCCCATCAAGCCCAGAGACAACAGGTTGGTGGAATAGATTCAACCCTTCCAGCAACAGGTTCATGACAACCTTCCATAGACCAAGTAGTGCAACTTATCCAACAAGGCACGCAACTCACTAAGATTTAGATTCAGAAAATGCTTTCTCCTCTTACTCGAGCACTCAATGCAATGGAGACCATTGCTTTCTAAGGGGGTAGGACTGATCGAGGTGGATATTGGTGGCTACCCACTTGTTCCAAATTCCAACTGATTCATCTTGACATCTTTCAGTTCAACATGTTTCTCTGTAATGGAGACATTTCTTTTTAATTGTGGGTTATGCACTTACGGGGCTATCCGGAAGCCCTACACAGCATCCAAGTTGATATTGGTGGTTGCCCACCTATTCCAATTGGCTTATTTTGGAATTTTTCATGTCAATACATCTTTTTGTTGTTTTGGGGCCCTAAGAGGTTTTTTCTTGGATTTCCATAGTCAAACTATAGACAGAGTCAAATTTTGATGACATAATATGTAGTTCTCAAAAATACCTTTCCAATGGGCTATCACATGCCTAAACGAAGAACATATGCAAAAGTTACGACCTCGGGAAGTTGTTGTACTAACTTACCCCAACGGGGCCCACATGACTTTTGGCACTTCATCTCCTAGGGATAGGTTTTTGGATGTCTATGATTTTGTCATTCATGTTTATCATAAAAAAGGCCTTTAGAGGCTCATTGTACTCATCTTCTTGTGAATGAGCATAGGCGTCACATCTCTTCTCAGAGATAAAGATGCCACCATTCTAGCGAGTCTTACACTCTATATATTTACAATCTTAATACATTTATTTCATTAATAGAAATCATGTATTGTTGTATTTCTTTGTTTCTGAAATTTTTTATGTGTATTTCATTGTAATATCTATGTTTTCATTTCATTCCGAAAATAATCCAGATCAATAGAGGAACCTTTCCAAGTAATCCTCTAGTCTTTCCTCCTCAGACTGTTGCATCTTGAATATGCCATTCCTAGCATCTCTAGGTCTACAATAATCTTGATATTTTTGGAGAATAGTTTCCTTCATGTCATCCCGAGATAAAATACTATGTTCCCCTAGACTCATGAACCGTGTCAATGTTGAGTCTTTTAGTGTGGCTGGAAACAATTTCAATTTTTGAGCATTGTTCGTGTAATTATAAATTTTGCATAATATATCAAACTCAAACAAAAATAAATCAGGTTCCTCACATGACATACAATGAAAGTGAGGCAATGATGAAAATGAAATATTATTCATGGTGACATTTATGGTAATGTACAGTATTGGAAACCCAAATGTCTTTGTCTCATTGTTTTCATTCCCTTCCTCATCTACCATATTTTCAAACAACACTTTATAGGTTGTAGGTGATGTTTCCCCATTAGGTGATGGTTCAACCACTGGATTGTTTGGGATATTTAGGTTTTCCAATACTTTATGCACTGCTCCAACTGCAGATTCAACTTCTTCTACTATTGTTTATGTTTCTTTTCCAATTCCTTCTTTTGATTGGGTCTCCACTGCTTCTCCTGCTGCTTTCTATGCAATTTGCACGGTAGATTATGCTTTAGGGTTTATTATATCTTCAATTACTGCTTTTGAACTTTCTCCCCTGAAAATATTTCCTACATAGCGATTAACAGAATTAGTGGGAGGGTTTTTTCTTGGACCAAATAAGTTTTCTGGAAATTTTTTTGTAACAAATATGCCTTTACTATCTCTAAGTCTACTCATTTGAAATAAAAAGATCCAATTCTAACACAATACAAATTATAACTACTAAAGGAAAGAGGACAACCTATCTTTGGAGCGACCCCACCAAAGTGGATGCATAGGTTCTTACCTTTCCTCTTATCTTCTTCTCTATGTCCTTAGGTCGTCCTTAAAACCAATTCAACATCATTCAGTCAATCTAAATGAAACACTTCCTATTACCATTTACAACTCCCCGACAACGACACCAAAATGTTGGTGCAATTATATGTTTAATCTATTTCCAATCATTAATATTTCAACCGGGATTTGTAATCAATAGAGATGATACACTATCTGTGTCGATAACAGATGATGTACTTATGCCTAATGAGTATAGCAAGAATTAAAACACTTCAAACACACACTCTATTTTACAATCTTTAATCTATGTTTTACACATTGTGCATAAGTTAAAGAACATGATTCAAAGAAAGGGATCTAACTAACATGCACTCCAAAGACTCTTTTACAGGTAACAAGACTATCCATTTATGGGTCCATGAAGGTGAAATATGGATTCTAATCTCATTCCCTATCACAATTCCATTCAATAATAACCTGCAAACAATTCCTATCTAGTTTTGCACACTCTTCAAATAAATGATATTCTGAAAAGGAATCAATGCAATCTAACAACTCTGAAAAGCTATTTCTTTCCTACACAAGAGACAGAGTTTTAATGAGATGTTCCATTTGCTGTCTCATGTAATGTGAAATATGAAATCTCAAACCGTGTCTGTATTGCCACACCTCGCAATATAGAAGCTAACATTAAAGAAATCAACTCAGAAAATAAATGATCGCACACATAAATCATAAACAACTACATAGTTGTCACTATCCTATGTTGTAACTCACAATTTACTCATATCAAACATTCTACTGAATCAAGCCAGAAATTGAATTATACTAAGTATGATATAATCAAAGTACAAGACTATTCCACACAAACACTTACAGTAATTAGATTCACATTGCAATTACAAGAAGCTTTCCAAGTTGGATTGATGGGCCCTTTTCGTGCCAACAAGGAAGCTTGAAGAAAACTCACAGAATGATGAACTTCACCAAACACACAAACTCATTGAAATTCAATTCATATTATTTCCCCGGAAAAATAGGTTTACAACAAGATTTTGTTCAAAGATTAAAATTGTAGCATAACAATAATTCCCTACTACATCAATTATCTATAGGGCCATCTTTAAAGAGAAACGACCGATACAATCAATACTGAAGATAACGTTAAATGATTGTACTAATATGTGATTGATATATAAATCGTTTTACATGGAAGTGGTTTCTTCCTCATGACACGAAGTGCATGAGGATGAAAAATATCATGAAATCCAAAATAGAAGATGTGTTGACCAACTACTTCCTTGGACCCATCGAAGATGATACATTCAATTACTCAAGTCTTCATATGCAGAAACAAGTACCAGATGAGCACAGGTGGCAAATAGAGACTAGTATCGGATGAGCGCATACAAATAAACAATGGTACCAGATGAATACATGTATTGGATGAACACAAGTATCGGATGAGTGCAAGTACCGGATGAGCGCAGGTACCGGATGGCTAGGATCCTTGTCATAAAAGTTTGCTTGAACTAATATTTTAACAACAAGGTAATTAGAGAACTAAGCATTAATTATTCAATTCTAATCATTAATAAACCACAGAAATCATGACTAAATGTATATTACCTCATGTACAAGTAAAAGTAGTTAAAGAATGTGACAATGAGGAAAATAGGTAGATGGTTCATGCATCTATGGAAAAATTGGTCAAGATAAAAGACAAAATGGGGTAACTGGAGATATCA
>JZKD02S0560790.1:100411-131566 GCA_000966675.3 Picea glauca
GGGAATTGATCTCAACAACAAGATCCAACTATGGGATTATAACCCCCTGTGGGTTGTCAAGAATTCAGAATCTCTCATGACCAGGTGCTTTTTCCCATTGGGCTATGGAGTTAGAGTAAGAATATACAAACTGAACAAAAATAAAATTATGTACAATGAGAATGAAAAATTATTAGGAGAAGAAACCTTTCAAATGTTTCCCATTGATAGGCAACATTAATATTTTTCCTTTCATGTCTTGGAGCATATATGAGTTAAATCCCAATATATTCTTGATGGCATATGGTCTGATCCAGAGTGCTTCAAACTTTGTATGCATGGACGACTTCTCCTTGGCCTTGTTCCAAAGTAGCACCAGCTCTCCCTTCTGGAAGTTATTCATAGTTGTGCTTTGATCAAAATATCTCTTGATGCTATGTTGCCTCTGAGAAGTTTGATTCAGGGATTTTCTTCATTTCTTTTCCAACTTCACCAACTAGTTGATTCTCTTCTAGATGGGTGAATTGTCTTTCGTATCCTCAGTATTAAGCACAGATATCAATGCATTAAGCTCAAGGATAATCAAAATTTTCTCCTCTTTCCCATAAACCAATATATATGGAGATATCCATGTGCTATCCTTCGGGGTCATTCTTCTTTCCCATAATGCTTTTGTTAGCTTCAGATGCCAATTCCTTTGGTTGCTATCAACGATTTTATTTATTATATGTATTGGTGTTTTGTTTGTGGATTCAACAAGGCCATTACATTGTGGATAATAATTTGATGATTGACCCATGATGATTCCATATTGTCCACAAAACTCTGTGAACTTTGATCCGATGAAGACCGAACAATTTTCTGTGATAAATTTATCGGGACGCCAAATCTCAACAGAATGTTTTCTTTGAGAAATTTGATCAGTTCTTCAACATCATCCTTCTTTAGCACCACCGATTCTGGCTATTTTGTTTAAATAATCGGTAGTTGTTAGAATGTACACATGCCCCTTGCTAGATTTTGGATTAATCAGCCCAACAACATCAAGTCCCCATTGGGAAAATGATTGTTCTACCACAATAGGCTACAAAGGCATCGCATATTTCTTCATTTTTCCTGAAAATTGTTGGCATGACAAACATTTTCTTATTGTGGTATATGAATATCTGAACATTGATGGCTAGTAAAATCCTGCTCTGATTATTTTGTGGGTTGTTGCAGTAGGTGAAAAGTGTCCACCAAATATTCCCTCATGGAATTCTTTGATCAATTCTTGGGCTTGATTTTCATCAACGCATCTCAACAATATACCATCAAAATTTCTTTTGAACAGTATGTCAACAATCAACACGTATTGGTTCACCTTCATCTTCAGTGTCCTTCACTCCTTGGGATTCATTGTGACAGGAAATTGCACGGACCTTAAGTAGAATATAACATATGTGTACCATTCTGAATTAGCTAATGGTTCTTTGATTGATATTGAAATCATCCCATAGACCGAGTCTCCATTCACAATGAGATTGCATAAACATTGTCTCTTGATTTCCTTTAAAGGTTTAATCTCGATATCATATTCTTGTATTTTTTCCAATTAGTTAGCCCATTTTCCTTCTCTCAACTGTTGATTTAGAAGCATCTTCACTAGTGATGAGGTAACATAAGCTATAACATGGGAGTTTAATATATACGTCTAAAAGTGTGGTACTACCTTTACAAGAGCCAAGGCTTGCTTCTGGAGTTTTGAATACCTCAACTCATAGTCATGTAGGGTTTTTCTCATAAAACTTATTGGGAGTTCCTCTCTATTGATATTTTTCTAAATGAGAATGGATTCAACAACTGTCTTTGTAGAAAATGAATAGATAATGAAGTCTCTTTGGAAGTCTAGACTGATGACGACAAGAGCGGTGGTGATTTCTCCTTTGATATTGTTGAACGCTTCCTCAATATCTGTTGTCCATTCAAACCTCTACTCCTTTTTCAGCAACAGATTGATCGGATTTACGATGCTTGCGTAGTGAGGAAAAAATATTTGCATAAAATTGATTCTTTTGAATGATTGGACTCCCTTCTTGGATGTTGAGGGGTTGATCTCGTTTATTGCTTTAAATATTTTTGGATCTATGTAAATCCCTTCCTTGCATACAATATGGCCCAACAACTTTCCTTGAGTCACAACGAACAAGCATTTCTTTGGATTCAGAGAAACGTCGTATAATCTACATCTTTCAAAAACCATTCTTAAATGATTGATATGATCTACCATTTTGTTTGAATTCACCTTCAATTCATATTGGTAGACTTCCATAAACTTTCCTATCAAATCATTGAATGCATGATCCATGGCCCTTTGGAATGTGGCTCCAACATTCTTCAAAACGAAGGTCATTCTAGCATATGCATGTGTCTCCCATGGTGTGATAAATGTTGTATTTTCTCTATCTTCCTCGGCCACCAAGACCTGGTTATATCAAGAGAAACCATCCAACATGGACATGAAGACCAATCCAGTAACTTTTTGTAGAAGAAACTACATGTTAGGGAAAGTAAAACTATCGTTTATTCTTTCTTTGTTAAGATCTCTGAAGTCAACACACATCCAAATATCCCCAATATTTTTCCTTACAATCACTGGATTTGAAAGCCAGTCTAAATGTCTAATGGGATAAATTATCCCTACCTTATTCAACTTCTCCAATTCGATTTTTACCAGAGGTTTCATCTTGTGATTCATCATCCTTATTTTTTATTTCACTGGTTTTGCTTCTTCCCTCAAAGGAATGATATGTTCAAATATATTTTTATCGTAGGCTTTCAAATCATCATAGTTCCAAGAAAACACATCAATATATTCTTTGAATAGGGAAACATATTGATCAACCTCTTCAGTGGTGCAATCAACTCCCAAGTTGACATATTTAGGGGAGTTGTTCATTCCAATATTGACTTTTCTCATTTCTTTCACTTTTCGAACTGAAACTTCTTCAAGGAGATTCTTGGCATGATCGTATTTTGTAAAAAACGATTCAGCTTGTATGCAGTATTTTGGGATGGAAGACGATCTATCGTCTTCTTCATCATCATCGTTTAACAAAAACAATTCCAACCTTTCATCATTCTCAAATACTTGTAAGTACTCAACATTATCGGGCACAGATGGTCGAAAATATATTTCTACCTGGAAATACATTTTTCTTTGAACATCGTCTGGGTTTGATAATGAGGCCTCCAAGGCTAGTGAATCGGCCTTGTGATTTTTGTCCCTTGGAAAGAAAGAAATGTTGAAGGAGTTGAAAGATTACATCAGTTCGTTAACTCTTTTGAAATACAGCTTAAGTCTTTCCTTTTTTATTTTGTAACTTTGGGTAACCTGATTGATGACCAACTCTAAGTCTCTAGTCACAACAAGATGTTCTATTTTCATTTCTTGTGCAAGGATCATCCCCTCGATCAAATATTCATATTATGCCTTGTTATTTGTGTATGAAAACTCCAGTCTCACGGGATGGGGATGCATAGTCTTATTTGGATTCAAGAGAGGAATTCCAACTCCGTTCCCAAATTTAGAACATGATCCATCGAATGACATCCTCTAGTAGCCTTTTAACAAACATTATTGGTTCCCCAAGACTTGAACTCGTTCTAGGATTTTGTTGTGCTCCATGTCTAGGATAACATAGTTTCCAATCTTGACATCTATATAATCTTCGATTAATTCATTGTCCTTCTTCTTGAAAGAGAAGGGTTTTTTGGTTTCATGGGGCACTTTAATCATCCCTCCCTCCTTGCTTGGTAGCATTATTCAACTTTCATCGTTCATTATATATCCATCAATCATGGATTTCCAGTGTATTCCCAACACAACTTCATATGTTGGAGGAAGGTCTACCACAATAATATTGAAAATTGTAATGATATGAGGGGTTTTTGTAATCCAAGCATAAAAATCCCTGATTTCTCCATACACGGACACTTTTCTAGAGTCAATTGCATATATCCTCTCATTGTTTTCATAATACTTAGTTCAATTCATGCCTAATGTCTCAATGACTACAAGCGAAATTATATTATTTGTCGCTCCAGTGTCAACTAAACAGTTATGTAATGAAACACCATGATTTTCAATTGAAATGTAGAAGGGTATAATTTTACCTCTCAGCTTGGCAATTGATGGGCTCTCATTCTGTTTTGGACTAGTAACGACATCTTCAGCTCTTTCTGATGGATCATCCAACAACTTCAAGATTTTTTGTCCTTGTTGAGGAATCTTTACCACTTCCATAAAAGGCAAAGTTATCCTCAATTTACTTAGATCCTCCATGACATTATATGTCATTTGAGTGGAGCTTGACACCAGATGTTGCCTTTTGGTTCCATTTCCATCCGTCACTTTCTCATTCAATAGTTTTTCATTAGTTTTTTCTTTTTCTTTTTCTTTTTGTTTTTCCTTGTTAGAGTCGCCTTTATTCTTTGGTATATTTACAAACCCTCTTGTCTGGGTGATGTTTTCTTGTGAGTTAGGATCTTTCTCTCCCTCTCCAAATATATACATGGACGTCTCACATCCGTCCATCAGCACATTTTCGAAGCTTTCATCAAGTAAGTAATAATTTTCTTGCTCGATTAATTACTCATCATAGACATCATCTAGAACAGTCGTGTTTGGAGTAGGTTGTCTGGGAAACCTTGGTCTCTATGGGTTATCAATATCCTCAAACCTCACTCTATTTTTAGGGGGAGGGTTCCTCCTTTGCTCGGAAATTGGAATTCTTGGGTTTGGCATGTAATTATGTCCCCTTCTCAGTATGGTTATCACATTCTACATTTGTTTTATGGTTCTATTCATCTGCACAATTTCAATTCTTTTCTTTATTTCCTGCACCGCCACAGGGTCAACCTTTATATCAGGTATGGTTCCTTTAAAAAATCCTCCTCCCGTCATTTTATTCTGAACCTCTCGAGGTTTGAATTATTCTTTCTTTCTTGAGCTGGAAGCTCCTTGATTATAAATATTTAATCCCCCCATATGTCATTGTACTCTTCCCAGTATAATGTTGGAGTCAGCACATGTCTCAATCATAATTTATTCCATCTCAGTGGTCTTAATCATTGCCTCCTCCAAAGTATCCATTTGGGATGTTCTGATGGTATATTTTACATTCGTGGGCATTGCATTCTTATAACAATCAAGAATGACCAGGTCATTTGGTCTTTTATCTTCTGGAATTCTACTCAAGGTATTATTGGATCTGAGGTTAAAATATTGTATCCTTTCATTCTTCCTCAACCCAATCTGGGTGAAGTTAGTGAGGAGGGTATGGTAAGAAATTGGAGGGGAAAACATAGTTAGGAACATAGCTTCGAAGTCATTAAATGAGCGAATGGATCTACTAGGCAATGTTGTATACCATTCATAAGATCTTTCTGATAAGGTTTGCAAAAACAACCTCACCATAATGTCGTCATATTCAACTCGGTGAAAGTCACAAACATCAAGAAATAAGTTAAGTGCAGATGCCTCTTTGCATTGATTGTTCTGTCTCCAAAAAATTCCTTTAAGGTTCCCTTAGGGAGAATAGGGATCTCATGTTTTTCACCTATAATATTAAGAGGGGAATCTCTTACCCTCCTTCTATTTCCAAACCTTGGGATTCCTTGATTTCTTGTGGCATCTCTTCCACCTCCTTGTCTCTCATCATGATGCTCATCTTGGGGTTGTTCATCTCTCGCTGCCATGTCTGGGGAGACTTCAGGGCTAGAAGGCCATGGGTGCACTATATTTACAAGGAATTCATTTGTGTTGTTATGCTGCATATATTCTCTTGGAGGATCCTCTTTCCTTGTCAAGAGAATACAAGCACCATCTCATTTAGCCATTCATATCACCTCTTGAGTGAATGTGCTTTGGATTTTATTCACCATTTCCTTCTAGTTTGTTACTTGGAAAGAGCTCAATCTTTGGGGGTTCAAGAGCCCTCCCTTGGAGGAAGAGGAAGCCCATAAGTCTCTCTTTCTCTTTGGTGTTTTCTTTCCACTAATACAATCCTTTCCATTGGTGGCATGAATGTTGTTTATTTTTTGTTCTAATGTCCTTAAGCACTCTAGTTTAGTTTTTCTTATCATTATTAGTTTAACCTTTTGTTTATATCATATTCTTGATGTTTCTAACTCTTGCATTCACTGTTGTCTTGCCTAGCTAACCCAACTGGGCTTGTAAGCATCTCTATTTTGCTCATTTAGGTGACAAAAGAGATGCAACAGATTAGCGACTCCATTGGGGAAAGGTATCAATTTCCTCCCCCATTTGGGTTATTTTAGCTCTTCTTTTCATTTATTTAACTTACAGGAACCATAACCAGCCCAATCCTACCTAAAAAAATCCAAATTCAAAGCTGAGCTAAGAGAATTTCATCTGAAATTTTCTTCATGGTCATGTAATAGAGGTGCGCGAGTTTTTTGACCCACAGGCGCGTCTTCAGCACATGTGCATTCAATCCACTGTTTTTCTCAGTGCGTTCTGCGCACTTGCGCCAAAGGGTCATTTTCTAGTTGCGCATTGGCACCACATGTGCCTCTGTCTACTCTGTGACCTGCGCATCTGCTAAAAAATTCACACATTGTAAGGGGTTTTGTGATTTTTGGAGGGCCCATAGCCTTTTTAAGCTTGATTCCATGCAAATTGTAATATGCACCACACTTAGATACCCTCTCCATATGAAGGGATTAGTCAAAACATAGGCACTTAGGGGGTTAAAATCATTATTTCTCCTCTTTTTCTTTCATTTTGCCACATGGATGGCTTGCTCTGATTAAAGTTTAAGTTGGAATCATTCTAAATCACATATAAAACTTGCATTAGGACAAGAAATTGGACACCAATCATTGAGTATGCTCTTCTCTCATGCCCCAAAGTAATCTTGAGAATCAAAAAGAGATTGAGGGAAAATTTCATCTCCCTTAAAAAGACATAATCTTTAGGAGAGGACAACAACCCCCTTGGGACTCCTCTTAGTTTATTTCTTAAACATATCTTAATATTGTAATGGGCCCATACATGCCCACATGCTACAAAGATAGGATAGTGATTGAAGTTTACTTTCTTAGATTAAATCACTAGGGAAGTTTAAAGGTTTTGTAATGGGCCCACATGTGCACAATCTAGGATAGTTTCAAAGTTTTCTTAGATTAAATCACACTAGGGAGTTAAAGGATTAGTAAGGACCCACATGTCCACATGCTAGTTTCCTAGGGACTTTAAAATTACACAAGGTTGTACCAATGACACATAGTAAATTAGGTAATAAAGACTTGTAAGGACCCCATGAAGTCCACATGCAGCAAGGTGACACCTAAATTATTAAAAATTTGGCACACTTTCACTTGTTCACACACAAATTTCACCAATCACTCACATATTTTTATCTAGAAATCGTGGAGGTTGAAATAAGTATCCTCCAATGGGATTCTGAAATGCCCCACCCTTTTTCTTGACAAGGCTATCCACTCCCACTTAAATTCAATGAGGTTGGTTCACACCCCCAACCTCTCAAACAACCACACCTAAAATATTTCTAAAAACTCACTAATTTTCCCTCCACAGGAGGTACCAAAAGAAATTTTTTATTCTAGGTAGGATCTCAGGGACAGGCATCCAAATAACTCCCCGTTATCTGGTTCTCACATTGTCAAAATAGTAGAATTTGACAAATAGGAAACTTTCAAATCCTCCAAGTCAAGTGTTCCTACACCATAAGGAAGGGAGATACCCGTGAAGGATTGAAGGCGAAGGTATGGTTGTTTTGTGTGCCCCCCCTTGAGGCACCCACCTCTTGGATGAGATCCATCCTGTGACCCATTTCTTAGGCCGAAAATCTAAATGTCGCACTTTGACCGAGGTACCTAGTGACCAAATTTTTAGGACATCTACCTAGGTGGCAATTGTGGGTTTCAATTACACCTTGATTGGATTTTGTGTGGCTATTGGGAAATATCACCAACTCTTTCGGTATATGCACCCTCTACCCCTCATTATAACTGATTACTTCATCCTTCACTAGTTCCTCTTTGGTGGCTTCAGACCCCACTATTGAGTGCTATTGGAAGGTTCAGTGTTATTTGAGAGGAAGAACATTACGTATTTTTAGGACATGATCATTTGTTTTTCTTTGTTCTCCCACGCGAACAAGAACCACCTACCCACATGTATGCTTCTTTATCAATTTATGTAGGATGCTCTTGCGATTACATGTGATTGTGAATTATATTACAAAGGTCCAAAAATTATAAAGGCTCGTGTTCATTTATCTTCTCTCGTCACTATTATCACACATCCACTTTTCTAGTCGGACATCATAGGGGACCCACAAAATCCTCGTTGTTCCAGATGCTTTCTAAATATCCCTCCCATTCTAGGGGGAGTTCCTAGTCTTGCCAACTCATCGAATCCACCTTCTCACACTCATGTGAGTGCTATTGTCTTAGGATCCGCTTTACTCGGTTCCACTTTACTTGAGTCCACTTCCCAATATCAACCATCCACCCACTTTACTGTACAAGGAAGTGGGGGGCACACTCCTTCCCAGGAGGAAGTACAACCCCACCTAGCCCCCCTCACGGGTCAGGGACACACATCACTCACACCATGGACAGAACAATCCTTATGACATTCCCACCATGGCTGGCACTAATCTTCCACCACAACCTCAGATTCCATACTTGGCTTCCCTCAACATACTGGATTTGACTAAACTCACTAATGATCCTATATTGCACGACCCCACATGGCCTGCAATGCCTACCAAACTACCTTCAGACATCCTCAAGTTTGAAGGAAAAGCGGGAGATGACCCAGCTAACCATATCATGACCTTTCATTTATGGTGCCCCTCCAATAGAATTATGGATGGTTCTGTTTGATTGAGACTATTTCAATGCACACTCACTGGCCCATCAGCCAAGTGGTATGTAGAAGAAAAATATGGGTCCCATATGACCTTTGAATCTTTGGCCAAAGCATTTTTGACCTTCTTTCAACTCCCAATATGTCGTGAAAATGGTCTCGAACTAATCTCAGAGTTTAAACAAACCTCTGCTACACACATTGCCGACCACATTCACGAATGGTGTCGACGACGTAGTCTATGCAAAGATGAAGCTACTGCGCAACAATGCCTTAACTGGTTTCTCAAATCACTTGTTTCCCTCCTTGCCAAAGATCTGGCCGCCACCTTCCCCCAATCAGAAGAAGAATCCATCAGCAAGGCCCAATAGTTCGAACTTATTTATTCACAGTCAGGATATTTGTATAAAGTACTACTTGACTCCACGAGACCCGTGCCATTTGTCCAAGAAAAACTTGGGATGTCCCACTTAGTGGATGGATTGATTGGTACCACTACACACCACAATTCACACCCCCAACAACCACCTATGTATGGAACACCTCAATATCCACCAGCATATGGCGGACCTCCTTATTATCCTCCTCCCCCTTATCAACAACCATACCCCTTGGATTTTCCTCCACCCATCAGCAGACCACCATCGACGTCCATAGTACACCCAGTAGCCCAACCAAGTTCTCGTACCCCTTCTACCTCTGCTTACACCCTAAGCACTAGTGAAAGTGCCATGCCTTCCTATGCACCCTATGTATCATTACCATAGAATAATTCGCACTTTCCATTTCCTAGTCCTCCCTAACCATTGTTTCTCCACAAGGACAACCACATGATGGGGTTAATTTTGTTCATCCCTCTCTTGTTCAACAATATCAAAATTTTGAATAACTAAATATGGCTAATCCGACCCATCAGTCAAAAAATGCCAAAAAGAAAGGAAAAAACTGAAACAATAATAATCCCGGACCAAGGGGAAACCATAACCACCCCCAGCAGAACCAACCTGCCGGGGGCAACCAGAATCAGGAGAACCAGAACCTCCAGGGGGGCAATAAGAACAAATGCCAAGGGAAGAACACCAACAATCTTCGAACAAACTTCCCTTGTGCCCTTTGTGGTGAGTATGGTCATTATACTCACCATTTCCCTCAAATCGCTAACTTCAAATGAATGAAAGAATCTGGAAATGGACCACGTCCCCCAGTACCTCCTACTCCCCAACAGGCCCCACAAAAATATGTGCAACAACCCCCACTAGATGTGTTACAAAACCCCATACCACACCAAGGGGTGATGAACACCCAACAGGAGATGCATCCAATCCCACCACAGATGGGTCAGTATCCAAACTAGGCTACTCCTACCAATTGCACTATCCTCCTCACTAGCAAGGAGGAAGTCCTTATACAAGCACACAGTCATCAATGCAGCGCACCCTCTAACCCTCCTCCTACTACCTCAGACGCCACCCCAGTTACAACTAGCCCACCTTTGATGATCCCTTGCCCTAATATTGACACACCCCTCTGTATTCCTTGCATCCCATTACAACAAAATGTCACCAACCCCTCAGGCTAGGGAGGCCCACAATTATAGTATGGTCGACAACTTGGCACAATCCCCCGCTGCCATGTCAGTCTTGGAAGTTCTTCAAACCTGTCCTACTCAACGAAAGTCATTACTTCCTGCTCTAGGGGCAGTTGACTTTGTTGATACTCGACTCATCACCTTTGATATCGATAGTGGGGAACCTCGTCTCCCTACTTTGGTCGCTTTCCAAATACCAGTTAAAATCCAGAACATCGCAGTTCATCATTGCATTATTGATGAAGGCGCATCCACATGCATCATGTCCAAAACCATATGGCAGAAACTTGGCTCTCCTGAGCTCATACCATCTACCATTACTTTGAGGGCTTACGATGGGCGACCCTCCTCTCCCGAGGGACTCTTCCAAAATGTCCTCATTGAACTCGAGGGAAAAAGTATCCTCATTGACATTGAGGTTATCAATGCTCCACACAACATCTTGTTCAAATATAGCTACATGTATGTGATGAAGGTTGTGGCCCCTTATGTGTTTCGCACAATGATGTTCCCCCACAACGAGAGGATCATCACTATTCACCAAGTATCAAATTAAGAGCCTAACCCTTCCTCCAACATCGATAACATGTTACCTCTCATTCACAGTAATCCAGAGGCCTACCCACTCATCGAAATGAGTCTCGAAATTTTTAAGGACCAATCCTTGCTAGGGACATACCATGGAGAACCTTCTCTTATCCATCCCTCAACACAAGTATGTGTCATCAGTCGCAGAGATCCTTTCTTAGGAATCCCTTGTGAACTCCCCAGTTACCCTTGTTCCTGACTATACCCTCCCCCAAAGCCACATTCCGATTTGGGAGAAAATTCCCCAAGCCATCACCCAAATCTCCTTCTTTTACCCCCCATCGAGCGTACAAGATTTCCAGGTAGCCGCAACACTTACGCTTTCTAATATGGTGTTGGAAATCCCAGTATCGTATCTACATCCACCTGAGATGGTCCCTCAACCATCCATCCCTCTTCAAATGGAAGGAATCCCGATGCAAATTCCAATACTTACCCCCACCATCCCACCTACACCCCCACTCACTAGCACCCCTACTATAGTTGGGGGCAGACGGAAGAAGAAAGAGCCCGCTGCTCCGCTTCCACCACAAGTTTAGCCTCCTTATGCACTATGAGAGAAAGATGGACACCCTACTAATAAGTGCCCATCTCTCCCCAAGCTAAACAATTTAATTCAACTCCCACAAGCAACGAATCCACTCATCACTTCTTCCAATGCTACCACTACGACCACTGACACAGATAGAAAAGGGTTGTGGACCAAATTCGCATGTGCCATCTGTACTGAGTATGGCCATTACACCCACCACTTCCTGACATTACCTCAATTTCGACAGACTCTAATGGCCGTTCGCCAGAGCTTCCAGCAAGAACCTCCTCCCCCGCATCATCTCACATGCATGTCACTGACATCCACTATGTCACGACCTCGGTCAATGAACGTATGAGACGTCCTTTCTCTCTATGCGAATCACTTGATCATTTCACATATCAATGTGTTATGATCATTGAATACAAGCATTGCCAAATGGCCCTTATTCAAAACCCTACACCCCTCCCTCTAGCAGAACCAATAAATACCCCTACCAGATCACTTGATGTGGTTCATATCTTCTCACCGGAACCTGGGGCACTCCCTACTCCCCCATGTTTCTTGGATGATTTATATGAGGATTTTCCCCCAAATCTCCCCAATTCTCCAATCCATTTCCCCACGGAAATTCTACGCCTGACTACCATTTTCAACCCACAGTATCTTGATATTTGGTTCATGTCGAGTGAACCATCGCAACCCCCTTGCGTCACCCTCCCTACCTCTTCACCACCCAAAGACAACCACGCGATGAAAATCACCAATGTTGTTCCCCTGGATCCACTATATTCTCTATAGTTCCAGTGCAACGAAGAAATCCTTGACGAATTAACCACCCTCGATTTCCCATGGGATCCTCTCCATCACTGAGCACTCTTTCTATCATAAGATGCCTTTGCGCCTCTTCGCCAAAACTCCATATACGCAATTGAAGCCAAATATTTTATCCCATCAGGGCATATAGACTGGTTCAATCACCCTATCCCTGCCCCCGACACTTTTGAGGAAGGTAATATGGCCAACATTTCCCCCACTGTCAAAATTGATATTTCCATCAAACCCAGTATCATAGAGGAAATCACCACCGACGCCGCATGCTCTCCTAAAGAACTCATCGCTTACAAATCTCTCTTCCAGGAATATTGGGACATTTTTGCCTAGTCATATACAGAGATGCTAGGCTTTGATCCCTCTATTGTCAAACATTGCATAGACACATGGCCCGATATTACCCCTGTATGACAATAGCAACGTCCATTACACCCATCCAAAGCAGCAGCTATCAAAGCTGAGATTGAAAAATTACGTGCTATAGGGTTCATATACCCCATCGCATATACGTCATGGGTCTCCAAACCTGTCACAGTAAACAAAAAATAGGGTATTATTCGTGTTTGTACGGATTTTCATGATCTCAATCATGCTTGTCCCAAAGACAATTTTCAAACACCCTTCATTTAACAAATTATCGTTGATTGTGCCGGCCTCAAGGCTTTGTCCTTCATGGATGAATTCTCTGGCTACAACCAAATTTAGATCCACCCAACCGATCAATACAAAACCACATTCACTACCCCTTGGGGTACCTTTTCATATCGTGTCATGCCTTTTGGCCTCAAGAATGCAAGAGCCACTTTCCAATGCGACATGACATACATTTTTCATGATCTGGCTCAAATCATTCTCACCTACTTGGACGATCTCACTGCTCGATCCAAAAAATGCAGTCAACACCTGGATGACTTACGCATTGTATTTCATAGGTGTCGTAAGTACAATATCCGATTGAATCCCCTCAAGTGTGTATTTTTCATCACCATTGGATGCCTCCTTGGGTTCATCGTCTCCCAACACGACATCACAGTCGACCCCCTCAAGGTCCAAGCCAACATGGAAATTCCCCCACCACAAAATTTACGCCAATTGCAGAGCCTACAAGGCAAAGCTAACTTTTTACGCCACTCGGGAACATGGTTTCCTTCGCCTCTTATGTCATGATATCCCATTCAAATGGGACGAACACGCCCAAAATAATTTTGATGATCTCAAAGTGTCCCTCTCTAATGCCCCATTGATTAGTCCACCTAACTATAACCATGACTATATTCTCTACTTATCAGCTTCATCCGTCCCTGTAGCAGGAATTCTTATCTAATTAGGGGATGAAGACTGGAAGCATGTCATTTATTATGTTAGTAAAAACCTTTCAGGGCCACCCTTGAAATACAATCATGAAGAGAAACTTGCCCTTGCAGTCTGTAAATTGCACCATTACATCTTGCTTCGAACTACTTGCTTAGTTGTCGGAAAATTAATGGAAAATTTGTCGGATGGATTGTCATCCTTCAGGAGTATGACCTAGAAATTTCCACACCCAAGAGAAAGAATGCCCTCGTACTTGTCAAACTCATTACGACATTTCCTTCCGATACTACCAGTACTCCCGTCAATACCGACTTCTCAGACGAACATCTCTTTTACATCCCCTCAGATGATCCTTGGTACGACAATCTCCTCGTCTACCTCTGAACATAGAAGTTTGGAAACCACCTCTCCAGGGATGATTATCGATGTATTCGGCACCAGGCCTCCCGATACCTCCTTATTGGTGATATCTTATATCGGCGGGGGGTTGACACCATACTTCATCGATGTTTGACCATTGACGAAGTTGATAGAGTCTTGAATGACTGCCACATCGATGCATGTGGTGGTCACCTCTTCGGGATGTCTACTGCCCAAAAAATCATTCGAGCAGGCTATTTTTGGCCCTCATTATTTCACAATTGCATCCACGTTGTGAAGTGATGCAATAAATGTCAGATTTATGCCAAAAAAATTATGAGCACCACCCGCTCTTTTACACCCAGCCATTACCACTATCCCCTTTTGCAAATGGCGCATAGACTTCATGACTTGCAACCCTCTGTCTAGAACTGGACACATATACATCGTTGTTGCAGTCAATTACTTCACCAAGTGGGATGAAGCTATTCCTACCTTCAACAACACCGCTGACACTGCAACGCATTTTTTATTTAACCACATCATCTCCCACTTTGGAGTACCACTCCAACCAGTCTCTGATCATGGGAAACATTTCAAGAACAAGATTTCCATTGAACTCTCATCAGGTTAGGTTTCTCCCATGAGTTTTCCTCCCCATACTACCCTCATTCGAATGGACAAGTAGAAGCAGTCAACAAGGTCCTCAAAACCATGTTGCAGTGCACAGTTAACAAACATAAGACCAATTGGCACCTTATGTTGTTTTCCGTACTGTGGGCTTATCTCACGGCAGTTAAAACTGCCACTTGTTTCACACCATTTCATCTAGTCCATGGGGTCGAGGCCACTCTCCCCATCGAATGAGAAATCCCCACATTACGCATCGCTATTGAGCTATTACCCGACACTGCTCCAATGGAGCAGCGTTTGTTGAACTTAGAGTCGCTAGATGAAGACCGTCGATCTTCATTACAACACAATGAGGCAGCCAAAAAATGATCGAAGGCCACCTTTGATCTCCATGTCAACCTTCGATCATTCAGCGAAGGCGACCTCATCCTTGCTTACAATATCACTCATGATACCCTCGGCCATGGAAAATTTGAGTCACTATGGCATGGACCTTACATCATCCAACATTGTCTTACTAAAGGCGCCTACATTCTGGCCTCTCCTGGTAGCCACCCTCTCAAAGAACCCGTCAACGGGTTGTAGTTAAAGAAATTTTATGCCTGATCGTAGTCATTCTACACTCGACTTTTTCCTTTTCATATGTGTTTTGTGGAGTTTTTAGTCTTCTTTTTTCATTCCTTACGTCTAATCCACCATTTTTGTTATTGACAGATGCCTCCTCCATCGGCCTACCACATCGGTTATGCCGACAGACACAGAATCTCGTTTTGGCCGCTTGGGCCCTCTATTCTCTCTCACTTGAACTGCTCCACTCTAGTGGCATATGTTTGGGCTCAGCAACCAACAACCAATCTGAATACACCATTGTCCTTGGCCTCCTAGCCGAGGCTAGTCACCATTGTATCCATCACCTTAGCGTGTTACTCGATTCACAACTCGTTGTCCTTCAACTCAAAAATCTGTACCGTGTCCATGATCCTTGCCTCTTTCACAAATACCTACAATTTAGACTTTTATCTCAACAGTTTGATTCCATCACATTTACACATATTCCACGACAATTCAATCAAATAGCAGATAACATGGCTAACCTAGTGTTAGATTGGCATTTATCACATCAAGATACCAATATGCATACATAAATCATCAACAGTCTGTCATGACATATATATTAGACATCATCAAAAAACACATGTAAAAACCACAAATATCCAAAAAGGTATATCCATCATAAACATATATACCGGTCAAAAGTGCCATCAGTGTTTACAAAAGAAAAAAATAGTACATCAAGTACAATACCCATAGGTAGGTGAACCACCTCACCCCTATAGATACAAAAAGTGCCACATCACCATTTACAACATGGGCTTACCAACCTATATAAACACAAAAATACATACATTAAGGCCCTCATGGAGCCTTTAGAGCCCCACCACCCGGTCCTCTCTTAGGAGGAGGTGCCCCACTAGCTAGGGGACCCTTGGGTCCTGGGGGAAGCCTGCTAGTCATCACTACCCTCGCTACCGCTACTCTATGGATCAACATCCACAAATATGTTGGTAAGCCCACACACTGCTCTAGAACTCCCTTGTCCTGGATGCACGTCCACATGCCCTCAAGCACTCCCTGTAGTACCACTTCTAATCGGTGGCGAAAATACTCAAAATCTCCCCCAGCCCCCGCCGAAGGAGCATGTGATGGATCGACACCTATATCATCAAAGCAATGCCTCCTTCCTTCTCTCTTGTCATTAGCGGGCCTCACCCCAGCATCATCCTGTCGCTGTCTCTCTCTTGCCTACGACTCTCCCCGTGGCAGTCTCACCAGCCCTTGACGATTCGACACTCTAACCAACTCAACCTCGTGCCCACGAGGTCCCACATCTGCACACACAACAAACACATGATAGCATCAACATCCACCCATACATAAAATACAATGCTATACTATCTAAAAATCAAAACATCAAATCTAACATCATACCTCTGTGGTCGAACACCCCCCCCAAGACGTAGCACCATCTCCAGATCATCCCGAAAATACACCCCAAAATATGGATAGCGAAGTATGATCTATGGAATCTAATGCCACACCCATGTAGCCTCGTCCATAAATTAATGGCCGCCCTCCCCACCACCATGATGAACCAAAATAGTCACCCATCACCTCAATCACTACTCTCACACACCAGGCGCATCCAAAAGCACTCTAGGGCGCAACATCGATACCCTCTCCAAGAACCACCCCACCAAGATGGACCCAAAGGCAAACTCTCCTAACTGAGTAGCTCGACACCTGTCCAGTTTCCCCACCATCTTAGCATGCAACATCAAGCCCCAGGCAAAATGCTCACCCTCCAACGCCCTCTGCATAACCCTTAGCTGACACCCACTAATCCACTAACTTGTGAGAGACCCATAGACTTTCACAACCATCGCTGACACATAACGATGTACAAGGGAATCCATCGTCCCAATGCTAACCATAGAATCCGACATGAAGTTCTCCACCAAACAATACCTTCGGGCTAAGGTAGCCAACTGCCCATCCCCAGGTAACACGGGCTCTGTTGGTAAAGGAGTTCCCTGAAAAGGGAGCCCAGTCAGAAAATATATATCCTCCACCGTAGTGAAGGCCAACTCCTCACCCTGCACAATGAAGCAATGTTGATCTGGACTCCACATCGAGATCAGGAACTGCAACAAATACTCTTGTGCCCAAAGTAAAGAGCACTCAAAAAACTGTAGCATTCCACAAGCTGCCAAAGTATCCCAGACTGTCAGGTCCTCATCCCTCACCGCCTCCCTCAGACATGACCAATCCCTCTCTCTCCAATGAATCAACATTGTCCGAATGATCACCTGCATCTACATATACAGTACTTGATCAACCATCACAACCCATAAAAACATTAAATCTCCACAAAAAGATAAAAAAATTCACCCCTCTGCTTTGCCTCAAAGGCGCGGCATTTTTTCCCACAGGCACGCACATATGCGCACCTATTCATCCCACAATTGTGCACTCATGCATGACTGTTGGCCATACAAAGGCGCACCCATGCGCCCCTATCATACATACATATGTGCACAAGTGCACACCTATTCACTACACAGTTGTGCACACATGCGCAACTGTTAGACCCACCGTCAAAAATACATGCGTTGTTGTGCTTCAAATAGGTGCACATTATATGCGTGCCTATTTTTCCCCTTCGAGTGCCCCTGTGCACATCTCTCCCAATTACATCCGCGCACTCGTGCACGTGAATCTTTCAATCGCCCGCGCACTGGGGGGGGCACACTCAAAAAATCCCTTGTACGATCATCCGTATATCCCCTGCCCAAAATGAAATCCTAACTAGTATGCAGGAGGATCTAACCACTAACCTGACACTCACAGAATCTAGATCGCCCAATTGGATCTCCTAGAATCTCCAAATCTCCTCTCAAATCACTCGTCCACTCAATAAGACAACAAGTACAAATGAGGTGGCATTGTGGGCCCTACAACTATATATAGTCCCTTTTGCCAAACTTCCAGACATCATTCCGAGAGCATCGGGCATCTATTTTTCAATCCATCTTCAGCCATGGGATCAACATCTCACCACCTACATAATCCCATTCCCCGGGCCACGATCCATCATCGGCCCCCGGGGAGGCCTTTTTCTCATACCACACTCAGGTACGCATGCTTACATTCACGCATTATTGAATAATTGTTATATGATCTTTCTCTTCAGATATGGTTCACGTGGGGTATTCAGTTTTCATGTGTGTAGGTACTTGATCATTATACATCAACATTACCCCTTCAGGTATATCATCAACACTGGCATGTAGTCATTCCCTCTGCATATCAAACTGCATCTCCCACTCACACCCTCTGGTCTTTTGCCTCTAGGATCCCTATATCCGGCTCTGCAGTGCTGTTACCTTCGCTTCATTTTGGTACTGTCACCTAGTAGCACTCTCCCCCGCATGAGTTGTTCCATTCATAGTCCCCCTCGGCACTTTGACACTCATGTTGTTTTCATCTTTTAGGGATGGGAGTCCCGATAGTCTTACGTATCATTGAGAACCAACCACATACTCCTTCTCCTCATTATTTGCTAGCCTACCCAATGGACTCCTAGGTCACTTCATCATGGTTCTATTTTGAATGCACCTCTGTAGTATCAATTATCCCTCCATCTCCTCCATCGTCAGTTTTCCCATCTACAGATTACCCTCCATTCACTTTTCCTAATACAAAAACCCACCTATGGTACCCCCAACCCCCACTTGTTTTCACATAACTTGCGCCCTCACAGGCCAACCCATATTACACTGGGGCACCCGTTTCTGTATCTGTATGCTCATCCTCAATTATTCTTTATTTATTTGATAATGGTACAAAGCCTTTGTTTCTAGCCTTAGCATATCTTTTTTTCATCACCCTTGGCGACCTTCCTTTTCCAACAGGTGCAACCCATTTTGCCCTTGGTTGGGGAATTCATTACCTTCTCTTCCTAATGACACCATTCATCAACCCCGAGTATCCCACAGTCCTTATACCTTTGATCTCTGAGTTTGTCTACTTTGCCATGCCTCTAGCACAATTTAACCCACGTCTAGTCGTCCCCCTAACAACTAGATTCAATTTCACAGTTGTTTCCACTCATATCTCACATATATCCCCAACCAAGGACAGTCTTGAGTCTCACCACTTCTTGCCTTCGTCCATGTTCCTCATCAGTTCCTGATCTCATCCAGTGGATTTCATGAAGCCCTTTGCTTCTTGGAGTTGCGTCTCCCTTTCTGTCGACATTAGCACAGTTTCC
Organism: Picea glauca; assembly: GCA_000966675.3. Classification (NCBI taxonomy): domain Eukaryota; kingdom Viridiplantae; phylum Streptophyta; class Pinopsida; order Pinales; family Pinaceae; genus Picea; species Picea glauca. The sequence goes on from JZKD02S0560790.1 coordinate 119,973, forward strand.
AAAAGGGCGACAGTATCTTGACTCTCATTACATTTACAATGAGGAGTCTTGGATGGCATAGAGAGAACCATCATTGCTCTCTGCTGTCATTGACCCCCATGACATTCACTTTCAACACTTTATCATGTGGTGGTGGGTCTTACTTTGCGACTATTGCAGTTATTTTTATATGACAAAAACCTCTAAACACTAATAGAATATCAATGTCTACATATTATCGACACTTCTCACAGGTGCCCTTACCTTTTTCAGAGTTTTCTCCCCATCAGAATCGTCCTTTGTCATTATAAAACCACCCCGGAGGGTGCTACAGTGATCTACATTGACACACAACTTCACTTACTGTCTTACACATTTTTGAGTTACATAACACAAGCATGGGGCATGCCCGCCTTGTTTGTACACAGTTTTATTATTTCACCCCTTGTGAAAGGTTTGGGTCTTATAAGTTCCCCTTTCCCTCCAATGGGTCACTCTTGATACTCCCCACAACACTCTTTCTTACAAAGGTACTCTCAGTAGAAGAAACATTGATGTATTTCAGCTATACGTATTCTCCTAACCTCATACATCAAGGGGCATATGTTATCACTAAAATTTCATCCGCAAATGGTTATAGGAATCCATCATCTTCAAAACACCCATTAGTTCACTCATGGACCAAAAATGCATCTCCACAAGGTCCAAAACTATACAACTAGTTATAAGATCATCATGCACTAAAACTACACAGGGAGTGCACACACATGTGCCATCCAAAAATGCAAGAAAAAGCGCACATGCGCACAATGCGTGACTTTGGATGCAAAAAATCGTGCACCCCTCAGAATGGCGCATTTATGATATTGGTCGGCCCTCCACCCACTTCTGGTTCAGCTTCCAAGCTGATTTGACACCCAAATATTTGTTGAATCCAACTGGGGGGCTGGTCAAAGACCTAAGGGCCCCTTGTTCACACTAAGAACTGGTTGCATAATGCCTCAAAGCTATGCTATAAAAGGAGGCCATGGGTGCACTATATTTTCAAGGAATTAATTTGTGTTGTTATGCTGCATGTATTCTTTTGGAGGATCCTCTTTCCTTGTCAATAGAATACAAGCACCATCTCATTTAGCCATTCATATCACCTCTTGAGTGAATGTGCTTTGGATTTTCTTCACCATTTCCTTCTAGTTTGTTACTTGTAAGAAGAGCTCAATATTTGGGGGTTCAAGATCCCTCCCTTGGAGGAAGAGGAGGCCCATAAGTCTCTCTTTATCTTTGGTGTTTTCTTTCCACTAATACAATCCTTTCCATTGGTGGCATGAATGTTGTTTATTTCTTATTCTAATGTCCTTATGCACTCTAGTTTAGTTTTTCTTATCATTCTTATTTTAGTCTTTTGTTTATATCATATTCTTGATGTTTCTAACTCTTGCATTCATTGTTGCCTTGCCTAGCTAACCCAACTGGGCTTGTAAGCATCTCTATTTTTCTCATTTAGGTGACAAAAGAGATGCAATAGTTATTACCATATTATTTAATTGGTGTAAAATGCTTCTTTGATTATTCAATCCAATTTCTAAATGGGGTTGATTACCCTGGGGTAAAGTCATATATTCTTTCACAAATGTTGGGCCAGGTTACGAATTTTCAGTTCATGTCCCCAGTATGATCACCAAAAATGTTGATGCTTGAATCCGTTAGGACCGAAACGACAACCTCACAGGGATGCGAATCACTCTGCATTTTTATAAAGGTGGTACTCCTTTGTTATGATTTTCGTGGGACTCTAGGTCTTCAAAATGTGGGAGTTTTACAGAAGTTTGTCATGGTAATCAAAGGAAATTAAAAATTTAAAAACGGAATTTTTTTTTATTTCTTTTAAATAAAGTTCCTAAGAATGGACCAGGAACCACACACATTCACACATTTAAAGTAAATAAACAAAATTTCCTCACATCCATCATAGTTGGGCTAAAGATTTCTGATCACATAAAAATAAAAGAAAATGATACACATGCATAAGAGAACATTGACAGAGTAATACATGACCAGATCAAATAAAGATAACGATAGATCAACCTCAAATACTTTATATTCACAAAAGTGGGTTACAAAGTACATTCGAGATTGTTCCCAAAATAGCTCTCTTGAAATTTCTAAAAATATATAGTTTATTACATATTCTCCGAAATTTAAATGCATTTTTCATAAAGACTAGGATTGGAGCACCCACGGACAATAAAGAATATATATATAAGAATGAAGTTCGTAGAAGGAAGAAAGTGGGTGACGGAAGAATAAAAGACCTGGTAAGAAAAAAAAGGACATTATCAGTCTTCAGTTAAACCTTTCTATTTAAAGAGGTGGAGTAATTGGATGAAGAACTTGATAAAGAAATAAGGATGTGATCAATATGAACTTACTATGATTATATCTCTCATTTTGTCACTTTTTTGTTGATGTCATTTTATTTCTTTCATCGACGGTTACAAGAACCATCTCAACTGCCTTTTTCCCTTCATCGGTCAATATGTCGATAGTTTTTTTAAACCACTCTTTGATATAGCTTCTCATTGGTACCACGTTGATTTCATGTCGTATTTTTATATTGAAAATATTTCCCTCCAATTCCCTTATATCAATGGAAATATTACGCAAAGCTTCTTCAATATCTTGATTTTTTACTGAATAATCCACTAGCCAGTTCTCCACGTCATTTTCATTATAATCAAGAATTCCATAGAACTTTTCAAATGATAACCCTTTAAATATCTCAACATGTCTGTCAAAGTATTGCTTGGTTAGGAACAATGAGTTGAAAATCAATTTGGGGTCTTGGACCTCATTGGTGATTCCGTCTAGGTATATCTCAATCATCCTTTTGAATAATTCTTCTCTCCTTGTTATGGCTTGGATGCATGCTTGGACAATGATATTCAAGTTCTTAACATTTTCCTTCCAGCATGCATTCAGTTGTTTTATCTAGTTCATAGAAGGGAGATCCTCCTCTCTTCTTCTCAACTCTGTCATATTGGTAACTTTAAAACCGAAGGGTATGACCGCGTCAAGGTAAAAACCTTCTTCATATTTTAAATATTCTTGTAAATATTCATGGAATGAATGTGCCCTCGTTCCAAAAGAGACCATGTTCTTTGACATCTCCCAAGCCTCTGTAATTAATTCCACTCTTTTCTTAATGTTCTTCTCCACGTAGCCCCTGGCTGATGTGAGCAAGATTGAAGATCCTTTCAGTTTTGTTGCAAGTGTGGTAGGCCCAATTATTGCTAAAGGACTAGCAGGTACTGGAAGAGGCATCAAAGTTTCTTCAAATTCTTTGACTCTTTCCTTTAATTTGGCGTTTGTTGCTTCAAGGCCTCCAATAGAATCATCTAGAGCATCTCCATTTTCTTGGTGAATTTGGGAAATTTGGGAAGGTTGCATGTTCCATAGGTCAACCTATGAACGACATTTCCCCTTTTTATTATTTACATCTCTTTAATCAATAATTAAATTTTTGGACTCGTTGTCAAAAATCTCTAAAATACAAAAGACTCTTCTTCATCGAAGGTCTCACTCTCAATTATTTCCATCAGAGGATTCTAATGAGTCGTGTCCTATGGTTGATTAGCATTGGGGAAAAAAATTTCGATATCAATCTCGAGTTCCATATCCTAGAGGGAGAGGTTGCAAATATCATTTGTGGCTCAAGGTACCTCCTCTTCTTGCACAATGTTTTTCCTTTTCTTCCTCAAGGGAAGTTTATGGGAACTTTCAATTTTTCCCGAAGGAGGGTTGTTATCTCCTCCTTCGCCTGAAGAAATGTGGGTCACTTTCCCAATTTGGTGGGTCATTGGAGCACTACTCCAAGATGTTGTACTCTTTAGAGTGATAGTTGGGGATTGGGCACTCTTCTCGCTGGGACCTTTTCTCTTCTGTTTGTACAACTCATTGGTGTTGAGTATTGTTTCCAGGTTGCCCGTGTCACGAGTAGGAGTGCATGAGTCATTGTCTTCAATCTTCAATCATAATAGTATTAATAAAAGAATTGTTGAAGCCAATTGCCAGTAGATGTTCTACAAAACTTCCGTTAGGGTCGAACCCTTTTACCCTTTTAGCATATATTAGATTCAGGCTGTGGAAATGGCCTGCAAATTCATCAATCTTGTTCATATTTTTGAATATGAATTCCCTAACTTTCCAAGGAAGAGGTGTGAATTTATTTTTTCTCTTTTCAAGGAAAAAATGCAACCAATAGTTGTACTACCTTGTTATTTCAGTAACAAACATTTTGTCATATATGTGGCATGGAAGGAAGAAAGTATTTTCCTTGGAAACAAAAATCCTTATGACATTGTAATTCTCCATTTGTTCCAGTGTCCCCTTCTTATCCATGAACTTACTCTTCTAGTCATACATCCAGGGAGTGTCCTTTCCAAACAACAAGTCTTTAAAAACTAAGACAAAATCATTAAAAACTTCATAAAAATGTTGGGAGGATTTCTTCCTCCATAATGTTTGATACCAGAAGGTTACTGGGTCGAATTCACAGTTTACCTTCTTACACACAGATAATCTCAGAAACTGACAACAATGTCTTATCGCAAAAACCAAATAAGATGACATAAATAATTTATTCTCCTTCTTGTATTGTTACAATTGGGAAGAGATTTCAATGGAAATCAACTTGCCCCAATCGAAGATGACCTGTTCCTTGACCGTAAAGTAGAAAATGTAAAGAATCATGCGAGAAATGTTGGTTGTAGTTTTTTTTCTGTTATCCTCGTGAAAAGCAAATACATTTCCCAGAAAGGGTTTTTGAATGATTTGGCCTACAATCTCGTGATGTCCTCAGTGACGGCCTTTGGGTTCTCCAGGAACTCAAGTAAGAGGTCCAACCCATTGTCATGCTTCTTTAATAATTCTCTGCAATCTTCACCCTTGAAGGTTAGCGTTGGCTCATGAAGTCTCAACATCTTCAAAAATACATGAGGTGATAGAGAAACAGGGGAATGATCCCACAATTGAATGATCTGTTGGCTTGGAATTTATCTCTCGGTGCACTAGGTGACCAACTCCTTACATTCAAAGACTTTCAGGACACAACCTGCGTGCACAATTCCAGACATCTAGATTACTTCCTTCTGGGCATAAGGGGATGAGTAGTAAGAATATGCTCTGGACCATTGAAAGCTCTAGTCCTCACGCATGAAAATGTTCAATGTATCTCCACAAAACTTTTTTCGATTTTCTACCATAAGTTGACGAAAATGTTCCTTTGTTCCAGATAATGTTCAAAATGAACTCTTGAGAGGGATAATATAATCCTCTATAAATCCCTATTTAATGTGTTTTAATAGGAGATATCCTCGAGCACTTCGCTTATTAATGACAATATTTACAAACCTGGATGATGAGTTGTTAACATTTAAATAATACTAAATGCGTATTGGGAAGAGTGAGAGGGTGGCGGGGATGGACGGAAGCGAAATAGGATTTGAGATTTTTGTGAACCCGAGAACTCGTGACTGCAAAAGGTTGAAAATCAGCTAAGTATAGGATAGCACAGCAGTCATACGGACTCATCGTTGGAGGAATGAGACTTGGAAGTTCGGGGAGTCTGGGGGTCAAAATGTAGATCGCGGAACTTTTTGATGCAAAATGTATATCACGGAACATGGGGTATGAGAGTTCAAGTCTGCCAATCCGAGAAACCGCGACTGCAAAATCGGCTAAGTATGGGATAGTGCGGCGGTCAGTCGAACTCGTGATGTGAGGGTGTGGATGAGGATCTGCAAATCTGTCAACCCAGGAACCCGTCGTTCTGAAAAAACTACGAAGTATAGAACTAGAAAGGGAGAGTGGAAGGGAAAAAGGAAATGGGAAAACGAGTAAGTATAGAAGAGGGAAAAGAAAGGCAGAAAATATTTTCTTTTTAAAGAAAAGGGAAGGGAAATTTCGGAAGTGGGAATTGATCTCAACAAGTATTTAATACATTAAGCTAGTAACATTAAATCTATAATCTAAAGAAAGGTACAATATCATAAAAGATTTCATAATATTGTAAGATGTTTTCAAAAACTATTCCAGTGGAATATCCACGACAATTTGTAGATCAATGTTGATGAACAAATCAATAGTTATTTTTATCCATATTTACATTTATGTTTATTTTATGTGTATAAAATACAAAACAAGGTTAAAGCACAAATTTATGTCTCAACGTATAGAGGAAATTTTGGTGAATACTAATGATATTTGGTTGCCCAAACCACTATATTTTGTATATAAACTAATGTATTATGTTTGTCCTTTATTATCAAATATAAGGTTGTAATTGCTACAATCCCAACATAAGAAAAAAATAATAAATAACTAATCAATTTATTGTCCCATTGATAAGTAATTGATGGTTAAATTAATTGATAATCACTTTAAATAACTAACTGATAGTTATTTTGTCCATTGGATGTAATTTGGGTGGTTGGGACGAATGCTTGTTACTCTCCCCACCCAGGTTCAATTCCTTGTAAGTGACATGTGATGCCCTTAAATGGGTTTATATGGGATATTTGGTTCTCTAAACCTTATATTTTATCTATAAACTAGTGTATTATGTTAGTAATTTATTATCAAATATAAGATAGATTGCAACTCCTACAATTCCAACATAAGAAGAAAATGATTAAATAACTAATCAATTTATTGTTCCATTAAAGTATAAATAGCTAAATTAATTGATAATTATTTTAAGTAATTCATTAATAGTTATTTTAAAAATCCAACAATTATGAGAGTTGTATGTTCATTGTTGTAATTGGCTATTAACACTTAGTAAACAAAGTTACAAATGGATAGTTATTTTTAAAAACCAACAATTATGAGGAGAGTTGTATTTACACTTAGTCAACAAAGTTACAAGTTTATGTTCAAACTTATAAAAATTTAAAAGAAAAAAATGTTAATTATAAATATATATATTTTTATAAAAGTAAAAAAGGTTAATTATAAATATATTTTTTTATAAAAATATAATTATTTGAGAATTTTTTAATTAATATAAATAATTTTATTTTTTTTTAATTTAATTAATTAATTGTTAAAACATTTTTTTTCAAAATTTAAAAAAATAATAACAAATATAAATTTCAAAAACTATATTTAAACAATAAATTAAAATAAAGAGAAAAAATTCAAAATGTTTCACATTCAAAAAAGGGTTGTTTATATATTTGACTTACTTTATTTAAACAATAAATTAAAATAAAAAAGAAAAGATTCAAAATATTTTACATTCAAAAAAGTGTTGTTTAAATATTAGACTTTTTGAATATTTTTAGATTGTTTTTCATTAATTTTGTTTAGAAATTGTTATCACACTAAATTGCTTTGGGTCTTTTTGGTTTGTTTGCAATCATTTTTTAAGCTTTAGATTTTAATTTTTTCTTTTAAAGTTTTATCCCTTTAAAATTTATGACTGGTAGGACCCCTTGGATGATTAAAGTCTTTGAGTCTTAGCTCTAATTTAATCTTCAAATTGGTTTTTGATCCTTAATCCATTTCTAGCTCATGTTTTATTTTGGTCCCCTTCATGATTTGTTTCTAGGTCGATCCCTCCCATGACTAGATTGATGTGACACTCCTCTCTCCTCACTCATGACCTTATAGGCATACCTCAACGTCCTCGCTTACCTTTCTAATCAAATTTTGAAGTGGATGTGTTGCCTACTCATCAGACAGTTCCGTAGCACCTATCACGTTCATCACACTTCCACCTCGAGCCATGATTGCCACGACTGATGTCATGTCCCTTGTTTTCAGTGCTAGAAGTCAGTTAAAGATGCCTTCAAAGATCTTGCATTTATGAGTTTTGGTAACGGTTTCTAATTTGAAAGACTCAATAGTGTTGCGCTACGTAAATTTGTAAGTTCTGAACAAGCGACTGCATGTCAACCAAATCCGATGCTGAGAAAGATTCTAGGGTTGAGGTTTTCTCAAAGTTCATCCTAATATTGCGTTGAAGATCTCAACAGGTGTCCATTGCATAGGTTTCCCATTTTACCTCCTCTGCATATTAATTTTCACAGGAAATTGGTGCTCGGGTTTCTGTTTTTCTAAGCTTGCACAGTAGTAAGGGATCCATATTTGCATGGTAACCTTGTTTTTCTCCTCTTCAGACCTGTAAATATCTTTGCCTATATCTGTGGTCTGATCACTGTTGTTTTCTTTAACCATTAAAGTCGCAAGCCTATAAATAGCCTATCCTCTATGTATGCATTGCGCTACCCAGAGGCACTGCTCAAACCAACTACGTTTTCCTTGCTTCCTTTCACCTTGGGGTTTGACGTTTCACTCAATTGCAGAGGGCCAAATTCAGACTACCTCCTCATTGTTTACACTCCAGGATACCTGTACAAGCCTAAGGGTTTAATTCCTAAAAAGTCTAGCTTGGCTTACTAGCATCAGTATGTCTAAAGAGTCAGCCTTATCTATTTGAAGCCCTATTCAAAGCCTTCCTGGTCATTAGCATCCCTTAAACTTCTTAAAATCCCTCATTTTGATCCATGGAGAATCCTCAATCGAGGAAGACACACAAAGGTGGCAAGGTGGTTAGAACAGAACCGGTGGACATGTATATTTTTTATACAGAACCCATAGCAAGAGAGGCCTTTCAAAGAGTAGGGTGCCTCTCTTTCTGTCAGAACATGAAGAGAGGCCATCCAGAGGCAGCAAGACGGTTTTCAATATAGTTTGATGGCAAGAAAACCAAGGTTGGTGATTTGGAGTTTGAGGTTATTGAAGCCTCTATCTCAGCAACAACAGGGATCCCCGTTACAGGTGAAAGGTAGTTCAAAGCCATGGATTTGAGTTCAGCCTATGCAAAATATATTTTTAAACTTGAATATCAAGCCAATGACTTGTCTAAAAGTATGCCAAGGAGTCAACTGATTGAACAATTTGACAGATTACTAAAGATCATACAAAGATATTTTACTTGTGAAAGGAGATTCAACACCTTGTACCAGTACCATATAAGGTTGTTGCTACATTTTACTGGTAAGGTTGAGATGAATGTTCCTTATTACTTGTTGAGGAGTATAGGTAAAATGTCAGATGGGATACAGGACAAATCTAAAGATGTGGATTCTATCCTTTTCCACTCTGGATTAATCAGAATGCTAGTCTCTGAGGAATCGGGTACGGAAGAGATTTCATGGGAACATTTTGTGGTTACCTCTCATTTCAAGTTGGATCTAGCACCAACTCCTTAATCACAGAAGGCAAGTCCTTTGTCACCCACAAATACTTCTAAAGAAGGGACCAGTAGGAAGATAAAGGGCAGAGCCCCTATTCAAGTTCCAGAGATCAACAAGCAGGTCATAGAGGCTGAGGAGGAAGTTTGTCCTTCTCCACATAGAGATTTTTCACCACCTCCTCCACCAAGGTTAGAATAGGTGCCTTCTTCTACCAAATCTACATCCAAGAAAGGGAATAAGCTCCTCTTTCCCTCTTCTCCTCCAGCAATTGAAATCAAAGGTAAAATACCTTTCACAAGGTCATCAATTCCTAAGGAGGTTTTCAAAGAGCAGTCCTTACCTAAGCCCCCTATTCAAAAGAAGAAGGGTAAGAGCATTGAAAATCTTGTGGAGGAAAAATCAAAAACCCTTATTCAGAGGAAGAAGGGTAAAGGTCGTTCTCGGCCTACTGAAGGGAAACAAGAAACCCCTGTACAGAAGGGTAAGGATAAATGTTAGAATATTTAGACACTTAGGAGTTAGTAAGATATACTTGGTCTATTGTGTCATTAGTTAAAAGTGTGTTTTATAGTGTGTTTATTTAGTATGCATTAGTATGCATTTGTAGTTAGGAAACCCAACGGTCACGATATGTTCCCGACATAGAGTGATCTGACGGTTCATACTCTCCTTGATCTTAATGGCCATTGATCCGTGGCTTAACACCTGATTGTTCCATGATCTCTATTTAAAGAGCATGGAGGATCATTTTTCGATGATCGATTGTGAGAAACTCTCTTGTAAAATCTCTCTGTAATCTTTTTATTTGCATTAATAAACTGCTCCAAGTGGTCGTGTTGGTTGGGGCCGTGGATGTTTCCTCGTAGGGGTTTTACCACGTGAAAACATTGGTGTGTTGATATTTGATATGGTTATGTGAGTGGTTATTGAAGGTGTTCGCCCTCTGTTGGAATACTTGTGTTGTCAAACATGGTATCAGAGCCTGTTTGAAGACCCGCTCCTATTGTAGATTGAGATCGTGAAGCCGAGTTGCCTCATCTCCATTTTCTGGTATTTCCATACATTTTTGGGCTGAGAGGATTGTTCCATTGCATCCAAAGCACTCGTTTCATTCAAGAGCACTTTTCATTTCACTCGAAAAGGTTTCTGTTTTCCCAAGATATGGCCATTACAGTCAGATCCAGAGGTATAAAGCCTGAATACACATTTTTTAAATTTCTGCAAAGTTTTATTTTGATTTTATTTCAGTTTGTATTTTTTATTTCCGAGTTGCTACTCTTTTAGATCTGTGTATGCTCTTTGCCCCGTTCCCTGTGCGATCTTAGAAAATAAAAAACAAGTAGGAAAAGGTGCATCTTCTGGGTAAGCTAACTGAGATCTAACCCTTGTTGTCATCGAGAAGCGAAATTTTTTTCTTGTGTGAAAAGAGTTTTATTTTAGCATGCTCTCCAAGGCTGTCAACAACAACAACAACAACAACAACAACAACAACAACAACAACAACAACAACAACACCCCCAACCCTCCTTCTAAACATTACAATATGTTTTGCTAGACCATTTGGTTAAAACTTGCCTTGTTAAGTAAGAGGTCTTGAGTTCTCTTTTGTTACTTTTTTTGAAAAAGTTCATGCTAAAAATTGTAAAGTGCATTTCACTTCAAGTATAAAAGTGAATCACTATAAATAGCTTTATATTTTATTTTAGAGTTATTTGTTTTGCATGCAACCTTTCTGTTATAAGATAACTTCATTGTAAAAGTGATCCCCACTTCTCTTTATAAAAGTGGGTCATTTCATAAAGTAGCTTACACTATCACGTGGTTATTTGGTTACCGTTTATGCTTTTTTTTTTTAAAGGGCATAACTCTCACATCGGAAGTCCATTTTCAGTGCCGTTTTTTTTTAAATAGCATAACTTTTCGAGATCCTTCCATCCAAATCATTAGATTCATTTTTAAATCCACATTATTTGCATATTTAATATGGATTCTAGAAGTAATGTCTTGCTTACCAGCAACAACTACTTCCAATGGAAATCCCATATGGAAGATTTATTAAGAAGTAAAGATCTGTACCGGATTACCTTGGGAAAGGAAAAAACACCCACTGATGATGATAAGAAATCCAAATGGGATAATAGGAATGACGAAGCACGTGTACTAATCAGAATGTCCATCTCTCTTGATTTAAGGTACCACCTTCAAGGAATTGATGACCCCGAAGAAGCTTGGAACACGAATGAATCTGTGTTTGGTAAACTCAATATTATTCGAGCACAATAGTTAGAAAATAAAATACTAACCTTGAGTCCAAGTGATTTTTCTTGCCTTGGAGACTATCTATCTAAGTTTAAA
>JZKD02S0560790.1:138509-162685 GCA_000966675.3 Picea glauca
ACAGAGGGGAAACCAGTTCGGCCAGCATGATAGTCAACCAAAAAGAGTTTGAAAAGTTAAATGACCTGTTCAAGCTGACTGGTCATTAGCTAAGAGTAAAAGAGTCAACAGAAACTATAAATTTCTAAAGAAAAACCTCATAGACTTGCCCTATAGTATGGCCAGGTGTTGTGGTCCCCCTCGAACCACGGCCCTTCCTCGATGTAAGTTGTCTGGTCATCCCAGCATTTTACGTCCACTCCTCCTTCGGTGCTAATGGCTGGCTGAGTGTCTTGCGCTCCCATCTATGTGTCCATCTCCTTTGCATGCTCCACATGCTGACTGCTATGTGGCTCCTTGCCGAGACGGCTCGGATTCAAAGTCTCTCTCTCAGCAACTGCACTCGCAAGGTGCTCTCCAGCCGATTTGAAAGGTGTAGCTCCACGTAAAGAGGTAAGGAGCTAGAGCAGAGAGGCGACATTCTGGTCCAGAGCAAGCATTCAAAATTGGAGGTCATCAACCCCCTAGCGCAACTCGAAGATCAAGCTGAAGATGATTGCCAGGGTGTCCCTGAGTTGAGCGTCAGAGAGAGGGTTCGGGGCTTGGTGTTCAGTGTGCCAAGACTTGCCGGGAGGTGGTTCTGCCATAGTCGGCTCGGCAGAGGTCAGAGTTGGAATTGGTGAATCCTTGCACAAAGGCTGGTCCAGGATGTGGCGCAAGGGGGGAGTCGGTACCCAGGGAACAAGAGCCAAACTGTGCATGCTCACTGAGGCCAAGTCGTTAGAACCAGAAACGGTGTCCGACCCAGTGAGGGGAGAAGAGCATGAAGCTGGCGACGTTGGCGGCGAAATGGATGGACGGCGAGGTCTCCATGGAGATCCTCTGCGTGGGCGTCCTCGAAGCTGAGGCATGGGACAAGTCTTGTGTCGGCGAGGGGACACCAGGTAGCGGGGGAAATGGCAGGGAGCTCACGGCCAAAGACAAACACCAGCGAGCTCGCAGAATGCAGCTAATTCATCCGAAGATTGCGCCAAGGATAACCAGGTGAGGCTCACGTAGGGAACAACGAGGAACCAACAAAGCTCGGCCATGGAATAATCGCAATAGAGAGAAAAGTTGGAGAGTAAATCACCTCGTACCATAGTTAATGGCGTATTAAAGTCTGCGTAGGGTGGCGTCCAAGGGCACGATCCCTTCACATGGCATCGTGCCTTGCTGGCTAGCCCCCTCCTCCGCATGAAGCCGCGTGGACCGCAATACCACCCCATCCGGGGGTGAGTCGACTAAACCTGATTTGCGGATGCATTGCTGGAGAATAGGATTCTTCGGTTCCAAAGCAGACATGCATAAGAGATCAGAACCAGTCCAAGTGGTACCTAGATTGGCAAGCTCGTCTGCAACTTGATTTTCCTGCCTTCTGACATGGGTCGGGATGATTGTCTGTGTTGGTTTCATGAGGTTGGTAAGCATTTGTAAGCCATGTGAGAGCCGCCAACTGGGCGTGCTTTTGTCCAGGTTTGCTCCATTTAGAATTCTCTGTAGCATATTGATGATGATTTGTGAATCTCCTTCAACCACTAAATTACTAAATCCGTGATCACTTGCTAGTTGCAGCCCCCGGATCAATCCCCATAGCTCTGCTGCATTGTTTGTGGAGTGCCCCAGGTATCCTGCGGCAATTAAAAGGATGTGCCCAAGGTGGTTACGAAAGACTGCACCATATCCTGCTGCTCCTGGATTGCCTTTAGAGGTTCCATCAAAATTAAGTTTTACGAAAGGGATCGGGGGGGGGGGACCAAGAGGAGGGGCTCAAGGTGTGGCTGGAGAGAGGAGAGAGGGTTGGAGGAGGGCATGAAGGAAGAGGCTGCCAATGTTGGAGGATTAAAAGTTCAGAAGGAATGTTGCCCCCCCCGTGTCGTTGGTCCAATGTTGCAGAGAAATGGTTTCCAAAATGTGGTTGCGACATTGATGCCAACATTGTTGCCAAGGTCGTGAGAGGTTTCGAAAGACCCTTCTGTTCCGCTCGTTCCAAATTTTCCAAAGGATGAAGCCCGGAAGGAGTTGCCATATCCGATTAAGGAGGGGGGAGTGGAACGCCTGATCACTCCATCCTGCAATGGTATCAATTACACTTTCTCTTTGTCGATCTAACTTGCGCATGATGATTGCCGCTTGATCCCAGAGTTGGGCTGTGTAGGAGCAGGATTTCAGGAGATGATTCATGGTTTCTTCTGCACTTTCACACAAGAGGCAAATGGATGGCCCGACAAAACCTCTTTTCGATAGGTTGTCCCAAGTAAGAATGTTGGAATGGGAGACTAGACATAGAAAGATAGTGACTTTTGGCCAATGTTGAAGACTCCATATTTTGCGCCAGGGTCTGTTAGTAAGAGGAGGGTCTACCTGGGTTATGATTTGGTAGGCCTTCTGCGTGCTGTAGGTTCCTTTTGGGCGGTGGCCCCAGCGAAGAATATCCTCTCCTTCTAACTTGGGTATTTTCCGCTTGGACATCTCCTCGTGCCATGGTGCCATATCCACCTGTTCGTTCAGATTTATGCGTTCTTTGTCCAGGTGCCATCTGTGCCACTTGTCCCCAGGAGAGATGTCCTGCCAGTAGTCAGCCACTCTTGTCAGGCCTGCCAGAGTAGCTTGTGGATAGATATCTTCCACCCATCTATTTTCGACTATAATTGGCCATTCTTGCCAGGAGTCCTGCCAGAAGAGAGTTGTTTCCCCATTCTGAATTTCCCAGAAAGTGTTTCGGATGACCAACTGCTTGTTTTGCTTGGCCGATGTCCAAATCAAGGATCCGGGTCCGTCCCCATCCCATCGAATTAGGTTTTTTTCAGCTATGTTTGGCGTGTATTTTTTCCTCCAGAATCTGGCCCAGAGGTCCTGGGGTTGCTTGAGCCATCACCACCAGAGTTTGGCTGTGAGAGCTTTGTTCATAATTAGAGGGTCTCGCAGTCCCAAGCCTCCTTGATTTTTGGCCCTGCATAATTTGTCCCAGCTGACCAATGCTATCTTCTTTCCAGAATTGAAGCCTTGCCAAAGAAATTTTCTTTGAAGATTTCTAATGGCTGAGAGAACATGTCTTGGAGCAGCCAACACCGAGAAGGAGTATAACGGAAGGGCTTGAAGGACGCTCCAGAGGAGAACCAGGCGGCTGGGCATATTTAAAACTCTGAGGGTCCAAGAAGAGAGCCTTTTGGTGAAAGAGGAGAGAAGATGCTCCCATGAGGAGTTTCGAAGAGCATTGTCAATCAGGGGAATGCCAAGGTATTTGGACGGAAGGGAGCTTCTGCTGAAACCTAAGATTTCAATAATGTGGAGTTGAATCGGAGGAGGTGTGTTGAAGAAGAAGATTTGAGACTTTTCCTTGTTCCATTCCATCCCTGAAGCATCTATGAAGGCCTGGAGAACGTCAAGAAGAGCTTTAGCTTCGCGAACGGTGGGGGTACCCATTAGGAGCGAATCATCCACAAATTGACTGTGTGAAATGGGAGGGGAAATGTCGTGCAAGGGTAAGCCCGTTATCAGGTTTCCTTCGACTGCAGCTTGAATGGAGCGGCCAAGGCCTTCAGCCATGATGATGAAGAGAAAGGGGGAGAGAGGATCCCCCTGTCTGATACCTCTTGAAGGAGAAAAAGGTCGGGAAGGAACACAGTTGACCAAGATAGAGAAAAAAGCTAAGGAAGTTAAGTTCATGACCCAAGTGACCCAGTTTTGATCAAAGCCAAAATTGATGAGCATAGCTCGCATATAATTCCATCTTATCTTGTCAAAGGCCTTGGAGATATCCAGTTTGAGAAGCATACCTGGAGTTTTGGTTTTCTGCAGAGAGTGGATCACCTCGTGGGCCAGGATTACGCTGTCCATTATTTGCCTACCTTCAACGTAGCCTGATTGCTCCGGGGAGATGATTGTCGGTAAGATAGGCTTGAGTATATTGGCTATGACCTTTGTCAAGAGTTTATAGATTATGTTGCAGAGTGCTATAGGTCTAAATTGTTGAGGGTGATGCACATGTCCCTCTTTGGGAATGAGGGCAAGAAAGGTCGAGTTCAGAGCCCGTAGGATCTGTCAAGAGGCTCGGGAGTCTTCAAGAATTTTCTATACTTCGTGCCTGATCATCGGCCAGCAATGATGGAAGAAGTCGTTGGTAAAGCCATCCGGTCCTGGGGCCTTGCATTTGGGCGTGTCCTGAAGCGCTTGATCCACTTCCTCAATTGAGATAGGTCGTAGCAGGGCCAAGTTTTTCTCCCTTGTGACCAGGGACGGCACATGCTGGGTTACTTTGGTAATGGCCTCATGTCTGTCCTGACTAGGTTCTGTGAGGAGGTTTTGATAATATCCAAGCAGAGCTGCTTCCATATCCTCATGTGAGTGAAGGGTCTCCCCAGTTGCAGAGATTAGGCTCGTGATTCTATTAGTATGCCGCCTGTGAATAGCCGTTCTATGGAAAAATTTGGTGTTGCGTTCTCCCTCCTTGAGCCATCGGATGCGTGACTTTTGTTTCCAGAGGATATCTTCTTGTCTCTTTTTGGCCGCTAATTGATGGGTGACAATGTTTTCTTGGTCTTTTAACTCAGTTGTGAGTCCCTGGGTTCTGATCTGATTCTGAATTTCACTCATGCGGTCTACTAACTGCCTTTGAGATTCAAAGATATCGCCGAAGGTGTTATTATTCCATAGTCTGAGGGATTGTTTAAGGTTATTTAATTTTTGCTGGAACCTGTACATTTTTTAGCCTTGAGTGATCTCTGCCTCCCTCCACCATTTCTAAATGTTTGCCTGGAAATCAGGGTGGTCGAGCCAGAACTGCTCAAACCTGAAAGGTTTCTTTCCCATCGTGGTTGGGACATCTAGCCAGAGCTGAATAGGCCAGTGGTCCGATCCAGGGATGTCCAGGATTGAGGCCTCCATAGTTGTGCCTTCCAACATGAGAGATTCCGAGATGAGGAATCGGTCGAGCTTGCAAGTGATCTGGTGTGTGCCAGTTCTTCTGTTTGTCCAGGTATGAATGCCATTAATGGTTTCCAAGTCGATGAGGCGGTGGTCGTCTATGAAGCTATTGAAATTGCTGGTTTCTTGGTCCAGTCTTCTAGAGCCACCTCTTTTCTCTTCCAGGCTACGGATAATATTAAAATCCCCTCCTATGATCCATTTATTGTGTTGATTTAAAGTGGCTAGGAATTCCAGACTCCGAAGGAAGGCGACCTTCTCCCCTATGTTGGCTGGACCATACACATTAGTTAAGTGTCCTGGTTTATTAGAACCGATGAGTCTGTAGTCCGCGGTGATGGACCCTCTTGTAGCCATGAAGTTTTCTAGCAATATTGAACTTGTATTCCAAAGGATGGCCAGTCCCCCTGCTATACCTATGGCTCCTACTGCAACAGTCGTCCCCTTCTTCCAACAATAGGGGAGTAATTTGTCCACATATTCTGAGGCACATTTTGTTTCCTGCAGAAGGACTATATCAGGTTTTTCCGCCATAATCAGATCCCGTAGCAATTTTTGCTTGCTATGCCCATTGAGGCCTCTGATATTCCATGAAATAATCTTCATGATGATGAGGGGGTGGGGAGGGGAGGGAATCTATCCGAAATCAGGTGGATTTTCCCTGAGTTTACCATGAAGTGACCAATTTCTTGAATAAGCTTGTTGGTGGATTTCCGCCCTCTTTTCTTCTCATCTTTCTGGGATTTACTGGTACTCTTTGATTGACTACTTTGTATTCCCAACCCTTGACTGGCTCTTGCCATGGATCCAGCAGAGGAGTTGAGGAAGAATTTATGCACTTTTCATAATTGATCTCTAGGTATTGTGTATAGTTTCTGCTGCCTATAAGCATGCTCAAGGTGTTCCAGATCGACCCCCGCTAAATCTGGCTCCTCTAGCTCCATTTCCGCATCTTCGTCCTCTGTATCCAAAGGATCTTGCGTTTCCTGATTCGCATTTGGGGGGGGGTAATGTCGAGTTCCTTTCTCAGAGGGGTTTTGTCTTCCCCTTGTTTGGCCGTATGAGATCCATTAGCCAGCTGTGACTCATTCGGCTGTAAATGGCTTGCAGGGTTTTCTGGTTGGTCTTGTAGAGCTATAAATCTATTGCTAGTTGAAAGAGCTTTACTTACCTGGGTTGGTTGTCTTCTTCCTCCTGGTCTTCTTTTCCCTGTGGGTTGAGTGAAGTCGTCCTTGTCTTTGCTGCTGTCTGGGTTTCCTTCCTTGTGAGCATTGTTGAGGGGGCATTCTCTAAAGAGGTGGCCGTGCTCGTGACACCTCCGACACCGGAATGGAATGTGCTCATATTCGATGGTCTGGATCCAATCCTCATCGTGATATTCTAGTATGATGGAACCAGGGAGTGGCTTAGTTATATTCAGGTATACGCAGATTCGAGCATAGGAGGTGTAACGCCTTTGCTTGGTGGCCTCAGATGATTTGACATAGATGTCGATGGTATTGCCGATACTCGCCAGAACCTCCTCGAGCCAGAACTCTTGCGGAAGAGAATATAATATTATCCATACAGGCACATGAGCAAATTCCTCCTTTTCAGGACTGAACTTTTCAGTCCAGAAACGTAGGAAAAGGCCTGCCGAGTTGAAAAAGTATGGCCCTCCATCAAAGATGTTGTTACGATCTTTAAGGTTGTAGAAGATTATTGTAAAAAATCCCTTGGATCCTACTTGTAATTCGTAGTGACCCTTTGGCTTCCACCAGTATTGGATCCATCTGATCAAATCTCGTTCTGAGGGCCATAACCCCAAGAACTTCCCTACCAGGGCATAATCTCTCATAAATTGCTTTTTCTCTTCTATGCGTGGTGAGCTAATTACATATTTTGGGGCTTGTGGTGCTTGTGGAATGCACTTACCAGGTAACCATGGAGCTGACGTTGTGGGGGAAGAAGCTTCTTTTTCGGGGTCGATCTCCATTTCTCGGTCCTTGAATGCGCCTTCTTCCAAAATTTTTGAATATAGGTCTGGCGGCAGCTCAAAGGTCGGCCGCTTAGACCTCTCAGCATCCTTGCCTCCTGCTATAACTTGACTGTAAGAGTCGCCTGTCGGCCCTCCTCCCATGGGAGATATGTGCCCCATTGGGGCCATTGCTGGTCCCCCGCAGCGCGAGAGATCTGCAAAACCCTAGTCTGTCGGGCAAAACCCTAGCTATCAGAACAACCCACTCATAACATGTACTCTGTAAATTTTGATATAGAATAAAGATATCTTTCAAGAGAGCTATTTTGGGAAATAATCTCAGTTGTATTTTGTAACCTAGTTTATCTGAATATAGAAAATTTGAGGTTTTTGTATGGTGTTTTCCAATCTCTGATATTGTTTTTTTATTTTATTTTGTACTTTTTTTGTGTGTGTGGTTAAACATGGACGACAAGCTTTTCTTTCTACTGCCCAACACTTCGATTTAAATAAAGGCTACTATGTTCGCTCCTTACATTTTACATGGAAGAATAACTTGTGATAGGCCATACTTATGTGGTGCCCTCCCTATACTTAATAAAGAAATGGGAGGACCCATCCTGCTTTCATTCTTCGGGGTCCTGTAAATAGAATGAATTATATATATATTATGGGTTTCAGGGAAATTTGTGAACTGAAAAACATCCTGCAAATTGGAAGATGCTTTACATTTGGACCAGAAATAATCTATTAATTTATATTAATATGAATACTATTGGAATAAATATAAACACTTTTCTTTAAATTTTCCTTGTTTTCTTCCCCTCTATTATCCCTTTGTGGTTCTATATTTAGTCGTATTTCTATGATCACGGCTTCCCGGGTTAGTGGATTGGTAGATGCTCATATTTATATATATATTCACACCATGAACCTGACCGACCACGGTCCCTTTCAATACTTAGCCAATTATTTGACCATCAGGTCCCGGGTTTGTAGTATCCAACACTTATGTCCCTTGTTTCGTCATATACATATTGCACCCAAAAAATTTAGTGATCTGCAATTTATGATTTTATTAGTGAGAACTCACCATGGGTTTGAAAAGATTGGCATTAATAAACGAACAGTAGATGTTGTTATGTGATTGATATACTTATCCCTTTTTCCCTTTTCTTCTTCCCATGTATTATCGCTTTCTGGTTATATACTTAGTCGCCTTTCTATGATCGCGGGTTCTCGGGTTGGCGAGATGAAAAATATTCATCTCCATCTATATCCTCACATGAAGAGTCTGATTGACTATTGTTCCTTTCCATACTTAGCCAATTTTGTGGTCCTATTTGTCGAGGCTAGTGCTTTCAAACTCTATTTCTTCTTGTTCCGTGACATACATCTTGCACTCAAAAATTTCATGATCTACAATTCCACCGCGGACTCCTCAAACTCGCAAGCTTCACTCTACCAAGGTTCACAAAAGTTTCAAAGCATCAGCCACTTCCTTCCATCCCCACTAACTTCATGCCCTTCCCAATGCACATTAATTATGGTTTTACTGGTGAAAATTAAACACACTGGTACGAAACAATTGTCATTAAAAAATTAAAAAACCTCAAGGACATCTCACATTAACACGCATTAAACCGCCATTTATAGTACTCGGAATGACCGGCATTCCTTTCTATACTTAGCCAAATTTTTCCACATGTTCCGTGATATACATCTTGCACACAAAAAATTCCTTGATCTATAATTCCACCCTGGGCTCCTCCAACTCGCAAGCTTCACTTTATCCGAATTCATAAAAAGTTTCAAACCATTTATGGCTCTCTTCCATCCCTGCCACAATCATGTCTTTCCCAATGCACATTAATTATTACATCCTCTAGATTAACTTCCATTGTTTTGTGACCTACAAATAGCACCCGAACCTCCATGAAATACAAATTGATTGTCGGACTCCCACATCGTCCCCTCTTTTGTGTTACACATTATGCATTCAAATGTTTTGAGCGATACAATTTTATCCTCAGGGCCTCATGTCTTCTAGGGAGACCTTGTCACCATATTTTGAATCCTTGGGTTGGTGGGTTCATGAAATTTCCAATTCCTAGTCATTGTTTCCTGTGTCATCCATCTTCATACTTATTTCCAAATATGAAAAAATAAAGGTTTAATGCTAAGACTTCATCATGCAAAAACTGTAAATATCATCATTAATTAGAAAAATCCTCGAGGACTAACTATCCCTACACAACTTGTCCAGAAACATGCAGAGAATATCTTGCCAGGTAATGGGAAAGCTATTACAAATTTCAATTTATTAGCGAAAACAAGGCTGGGCTATTGTTTCCCTATTCCATACTTAGACACTTTTCCAATTACGGGTTCCTAGATTGGAGGGCTCAAAATTGTGTTTTGAATCTTCCACGACTTGCAAACAGTGCCCAAAGTTTCTTGATATACAATTTGTCTGCTGGAATGCCCAGTCACGAGCCCGACCATCCGCCATTCCTTTCAATAATTATCCGCAAGTTGGTTGTACGTTCATGACGTGGTACATTTCCATGGTTTCACATGATGCAACCACTGTGTATCGAGTCCAGCCTACCATTTCCCTATTCCATATTTAAACACTTTTTCGATTACGGGTTCTTGGACTGGCGTGCTCAGGATTGTGTTTCCAATGTTCTGCAACTAGAAAACAGTACCTAGAGTTCTGCGATATACAATTTGTCCACAAGAATGCACCATCATGCCCTGTTCCGTGCTACACACTATGTGCTCAACACTTATGAGAGATACAATTTGACCCTCGGGCCTTCACCTCTGATGGTTGTATCTTGTAGCCCTATTTTGAAGCCCAACCAACCGCTTTCAATAATTAACCATTCTGTAATTGTTGTTCCATGTCCCCATCACCTTCCTACTTCTTTCTAGATATTCAATTAGCAAGCTTTGATTCTAACACTTTGTCATGCATGAACCTTAAACATGTCATTAATGAACGAAAGGCTAGAGGATATCTCCCACACTTCTGCCATATACAAATTAACTGCCAAACTCCCACATCATCCCCTCTTCCGTGGTACACATTTTTCACTTAAGTTATGAGACATACAATTTGACCCTCGAGAAGTCACCTCTCCTGGGGAACCATTGTCACCCTAATTCTAAAGCTCATCTTACCACCTTCCATACTTTCCCATTTCATGGAATCTCTTTCGTGGATCCTCGGGTTGGCGGGTTCCAAAATCTCTAATTCTTAGTCATTTTTTACTGTTAGTACTCATTTTACAATGTTAAATTTGTACTTTTGGTCATGACAGGCACGCTACTGGAAAAAGGACATTCCTGCAGCACCATTATAAAGCATCATATTATCCTTAAATTCTCCGTCATATTGGTTTTTGCACCATATCTAAACTGCTTATGTTTAATATTGTATACAACCAAGAGTCAACATTGGCAAAAGGTGAGTTTGCCTTCATGTTTATTTCATCAAATTATTGGCTCGAATGCAAATTTCTAGAATCCAGGTGTTAAGTTGAAAAGGCATCGCAACCATATACTCACCTCACTATGTAATTTATCTATTCACACATCGACAACATTATACCAAGCCATGAGGAAAGCACCATTGACACATGTCAATAAAAAATTGTTCCAGACCATTACCAAAGTTTCCACGAGCAGATAGCCTACCAGAGGGGTTTTAGTCTACACATGTGCTCAGTTAAGGGACATTCAATGTTGATATAGCTTATGGAAATATTTGGATCGTATGGTGACCAACATGATTCATCACAAGTCCTCCATTGGCGAGATACTTCTTGAATATGGTGAAAATTTTGCAACAGCAACGCTTAAATCTAGATGTGCTTATTGTGGATGCATCAAAGGCTTCTACTTCTTCCCATATTATAGAGAAATTGCTTGTGGTACTATCAAGGCATTCGTGTTTTGGTTTTCAGTCTTCAAGAACAACGTCCTAAATGTTTGGGTTTGTGACGGATCATCAACCTTATGCAATTCCTTTGGGAGCTTCCAATATATAGCAAGTTATAAGGTAAGGTAATTAAAGGTTTCTTTCATTGCACAAGGCATCATGGATTAATGCCAGCCAAGCAATAATTATAATCACTGCCAGGGTTTTAAGATGGCAAGATTAAATGAAGAAATACCCAGACATTTTGTACACCAGGGAGAGACAGAACTCGAGCCAGGTGGTGTCATGATATTGGTCATGAGTAGGTAGCAAATAAACCACTGATTGAAAATGATATTTGGGGCTATGTTGCTAAAAGAACTCTATTTCAACTTCATTGCACCAGGTGGTCTTGATAAAAAAGAATATAGAGTTTGATTTGCCTACTCACAAGGAGGTGTACCTATCCTCAAACTGTGTCTGTTGAATCCCTATAATCATTCAGCCTGGGGTTCTCTAATTTGACTTACATAGAAGATGTTTAGACTTGATAAAAATACTTCCTTGACAGTATTGTTTGATGTTGCACCAAGTGAACATTCTAGCTCAGCATTACAGGCTGCCAATCAGTAGTTTTTTATCCAGTTTCTAACACATTACCAACATTCTGATGGCCAAATGAGGCTCCGAGATACAACAATTACAAGGACATGGGTAGAAGGTAGTGCAACTACTAAGGAACTTGTAGTAGGATTTGACCAAGTGATTGTTGTTTTTGTGATGGATAGGCAAGCTTCTTTTAAAATGGAGATAGAGGAAGAGTTTAATGCAACAAGATGGTTAGACAAGTGTTTAATTCGTGCGTGTTCGAGATTTGGTGATTACAGAAAGGATGATGTCTCTTCATTCATCTTGAACTCAAGTTTTGAAATATTGCCACAGTTCATATTCAATCTTAGACGTTCTCAGTTTGTATAGGTTTTTAATAATAGCCCAGATGAGACAGCTTACTTCCACATGTTACTGAATAGAGAGAATGTGACCAATTCTATTTTTATGATCCAGCCATCACTGATTTCTTATTTTTTCAATGCACCTCATGATCAAGCATTGCTAGATGTGGCTTCTATTTCAGAAGATCATATACTTTTGTTGGATTCCTACTTCAGTGTTGTTGTCTTTCATGGTATGACTATTGCTCAGTGGCGCAACATGGGCTATCATAATCAACCAGAGCTTCAGGCATTTGCTCAATTATTGCAAGCATCTGATGATGATGCGTAGGATATTATCAAGGAATGATTCCCTACACCTAGATTGGTTGTCTGCGATCAACATGGATCACATGCACGCTTTTTTCTTGCTAAGTTGAATCCACACTTAGTGGTTTCCTCCATCGAGATGCATTTGATGGCGTAAAGCGAGCTATATATTAATGTTGGGAAGAGTTTGTTGTTTCTTCATTCGAATATCTAAAGAAGACATGTGGCAGAGTATTCCCATAATTCCAGTTCAATTCAAGATTTGTTGAGAAGAGAATAAATTGCATATGTGGCAGGGGATCAACTATTTTTTCCAATATTCTCGAAAATCAGATTGATATCTTCAGATTTTGTGAGAACAAATCATGAGGAAGCATCCAAGTACAAGTGAAATATGAACATGTGGCAAAGTCATATTTTAAATTTGTGGGCACTGTTGCTAAAGTTGAGCATCGATCTCAGGCATAAGAATAGCAAGCAGAGGATCCCAAATTTGCCAGCAATTTGAGATATCTTGGAAACAATTTAGTTTGTTTTAGATTTTGTTTTCCATAAAGCCAGCAAACAGTTTATTATTATTTTTTCCTATTTAAGCAAGTTTTTGTAATAGATATAAAGGGGGCCCTAGAGGGTAAGGCCTGAGAATAATTTGATGAATTAACCAGCCAGTAGGTGTTATTGTGAGCCTGAGAGCATTAGTTTCTATGATTGCTTCTGACATTGGGGATCTATGACATTTGTTTTATTAGATTGTGATTTCTCTTGTCTAAACATTGTTTTTCCATCTTCCTTGTTTTACATTCTGTTTTTCGTCTTGCTTGAACGAATTGCAGACATTGAGATCAACGGTTGCTCATGGATGATAGATTCCCAGGCAGTAAAGATTTTTTCGTGACTGCCTATTATCCATGTGTGTTTTTTCAAGTACCGTTGCATCCATTTGACAAAGAGAATCTTGGTTTGATGAGGTGTTCTACTTTTTGTTTATTCCCTATTCTTCTACCCATTTACATATAAACATCTTATGTGATATACAATTTGATTGCCTTCGATCAACAGGGTGTTTACTTGACTCCATGCCCAATGGTGTTTTTATTGATCTGCATTTAGTCTATTTCTCTTATTCTTTCTCTTTCCATCTACCTGATTTGCCTTCTTCCAAAACCCAAAACACATCCTTATTTATAAAATCATTGCAATAACTAAAGATGTGCTAGGCTTGACCCTATAGCAGTCTAGGGGAAACTTCTAGCACTAACATTTATTGTGCCTGTTGTTGGCACAGGGATGGACCCAGGGTTCAACTCTTAAACAACACACCACAAAACCCTAACTACCGACCCTTTCAGCAACACCTGTGAAACAGATGTAGCCTCACCCGAGGTAGAGGCAGGGGGGGTTACAGGACTCAAGTGTTTGTAACCAAGCTGGGACACAGATCTATGATTATAACACCTCATAGAGTACTTAGGGACAACACATATTAATTAATTATCTTTATTCACATCGCATATCAAACCCTAAGTACAAATCAGCGCAGTAACAATAATAACATACACTTCGCACTTAGCATCATAAGTTAGATCTAACACATTCAACATAGATAAAGCACTAAGAATTCATAGATCTATCTATCATTCATTATAATCAATGCACTAAGAAGATCTACAACATAAATATCACATCATAAAGAAAACCATCAACACATAATATACTTGGTTCACCCCAGTGTGGGGCTACGTCCACCAATGAATCCTTCTTCTTTATTAGTCTCCAATCTCTTACATTCATCCACTCTTGTTCATTAAGCCACGCATGTAAGCTTTGCATCGAACAGGTGATCTGCGCACTACGCACTAGATCCACCTTCCCAACATCAGGTCAAGGCACAGAGCCAACTCCTCTACTAAGAACAAAGCCTTACATACACAGTATGTTGCACAAAGAAACTCAGAACTACTTGCCTCTTGCACTTAGCTACTTACTTCTTCTTCTTCTCTACTTCTAACTTACAATCTTTACTTATTTATACATTTACAAAAAGGCCTAATCATGGGTAAACCCATGGGACAACATCCCATAATCCATTACATAAACCCTAATGACCCCATGTTGGGTCCACAAAATGAGTGAGATCTTGCGATCTCAACTCCTCCTGGGCACTCCATCTTCGACCAACCTATCGATGTCCAAAACGTGGTCAATATTGACCAATGTTTCCTCAAAACTTGGTTGAGGGCCAACACCTGCTACCTTTTCACTTCTTTCAAAGTATGAAATGACCAAGGTTTAATGTTAACAATTCATCATGCAACAACTATACAGACCGTCATTAAAAATAAAAAGGCTCGATGAGACAGTCACATTGACTATCGCCACAGAACTTTCCCAGAGACATGTAGAAAATATCTTGCCAAATAATGGGATATCTATTACAAAGTTCAATATATTAGCGAAAACGAGTTCATCCAGTCGTTTCCCTATTCCATACTTAAGCCACTTTTTTGATTGTGGGTTCCTATACAGGTGGGATTACGATTGTGCTTCCATTGTTCTATGGCATGCAAACAGTACCCAGAGTTCCACGATATACAAATTGACCTATGGATTGTCCCATCATGCCCTCTTCCGTGTTATGCGTTTTTTACTCAAAAAGTTCTAAGACATACAATTTGACCCTCGGGCCCTCACCTCTAACGGTTGTATCTTGTAACACTATTTTGAAGCCCGCCTGACCGCTTTCAATAATTAGAAACTCTTTAATTTCCCTTTCTCATCCCCACGACCTTCGTACTTCTTTCTTAATATGCAATTAGTAACCTTTCATGCTAACAACTCACCATGTATGAACCTTCAACATTGTCATTAATGAGCGAAATGATCGAGGATATTTCCCATTAATATGCATTAAACCAAGATCTGTAGAGAGTTATATTATCCCTTCTGATTGTTCATCTCAAACACGGGTCATCGCGTTGGCCCATTCTCGAAATCTCCAATCCTTAATTTCTCATTGTCGTACCCGCCATGTTCACACTTATAGGTATGCAATTACTAGTCTTTAATGCTAATAGTGCATCATGCAACAACCATCGAGATTGTCATTAATGAGATAAAGGATCGAGGATATATCCCATTCACATGCATTGGACCAAGATTTGCATAGGGTTATATTATCCCTTCCAACTCTTCATTTCAAACATCGTCTGGAGAAAACCAACGTTCTCGTAAACTTATGGAAGTAGCTCGACAATAGTTCTGTGGAGATACAGTGAATATCTTCGGATGTGAGGACCAGAACTTCCAGTGGTCCAGGGCATACTCTTACTATTCATCTCGTTTCGCCCAGAATGAAGTGATTTGGACCTCTGGAATCACTCATGCAAGTTTTTTCCCTAAGGTTTTTTACTGTAAGGAGGTGGTCTCTTGGTGCGTCGAAAAATATATTGCAAGCCAAAGAATTATTGCATTGCACTACCATTCTCTTGTTTCTTTGTCACCTCAGGTCTCTGCAAGATGTTAAGATTGGCGGAGCCAACATTGACCTCTAGAGGACAAGACTGCAAGCAATTCCTACAAAAGCATGATAACAAGTTGACCTCTTACTCAAGTTCCTCAAAGACCCGACAATAGTTCCGGAAGATATCACAAAGTTGCAGGCCAGTTCCTTTATAAATCCATTCCCAGAAATTGCCTGGTTGTTTACAAGAATAACGGGACAGGAATCAATGGCAAGCATTTCTCGTATAGTTATTTATATTTTGTACTTCACAGTCAAGTAAGAATTCATTTTTTAATAGGGGAATCTAATTTCCATTGAAATTTGTTCTCAATTGTCACGATTCAAAGAAGAGAATAAATTTTATGTCATCCTACTTGATTTTCACAATAGTGCATTGTTGTATGTTTCCAAAATTGTCTTTGTCCAAGAAAATAAACTATGAAATCGACTCAGTAACATTCTGGTACCAGACCTTGTGGAGGCACAACGCCTCCCATTGTTTTTATGAGATTTTTGATGACTATGTCTCAGTTTTCAAATATTTATTGTTAGGAAATAATGTTCCATGGATGTCTTGCCAGGAAACCAAGTTTTTGGACAGGAAGGGGACACTTGAACGAAAGGAAAATTACAGTCTAATAATGATATTTGGCTCCAAGGAAATTCATGATTTCCTTCCATGTCACATCACGAACAAGATGTTTGTTACAGAAATAGCAAGGCAATACAACTACTGGTTGCATTTTTTCCATGGAAAGAGAAAAAAATAGTTCATTCCTCTACCCTAGAAATTCGAGGACTTCTTTTTCAGAAACGTCAACAAGATTGATGAATTCACAGGCCATTTCAAGAACTTGAACCTAAAATATGTTGAAAGGATAAAAGGGTTCGACCCTAATGGGATTTTTCAAGAAAATTTACTATCAGTTGGCTTTAGCAGCTCTTTTATCCATAGACGCCTAACTGAAGATAGAGAAAGTGACAACAACACTCATGCTTCTGACGATTGTGGCGTAGAGACATTGCAAAGTGCAACTGAATTGTACAGACAATAAGAAAAAGTCTCTGGTGAGAAGATTGTCCAGTCCCCAGCCAGAACTCCCAAGAGCACGACATCATGGAGCATCACTTCAATGGCCCACCCCAATAAGAAAGAAACCCAGAAATATTCAAACGGATGAGGAGATAAGAACCCTCCTCACGCAAAAATTAATAGTTCTCACCAGCTTCCCCTGACAAAGAAGAGAAAAACATTGTAGGGCAAGTGGAAGAGCCTGAAAATGAAAGTGAGTACATACAAGTTGAAAATTTTGTGAATGTTGTGTTCTGCAAAGTTGATATGCCCGCAGATGTGATGCACCATAGTTCCACAATGGAAATAGTTGAGACCGACATTTTTTACGAAGATGAATCCTTTGTATTCCAAAGTGATGTTTTTGACAGCCAATCTAAAAATTTAATTATTGAAAAGAGAGATGTAACAAATAAGAAAGGGAAATCTCGTTCAGAGATTAAGTTTAGGAAAATGCAGTCATCCCAAATCTCCGGATTTCACCGCTCAATCATTGATGTTGTTGATGATTCCATTGGAGGAATTGAAGTGGAGAATTCCATACTGAACAGTCGAATCAAGGAATTGGAGGAGGCTTTCATTCCCACCCCAGTGTTTTCCAGTTCTTTAGCAAAAACTGTGCCTACCACCCCTGCAACCAAGTTAAAAGGATCCTCCAACCTACTCACATCTTGTAGAGGCTATTGATCTGAATTTATGAAGGAATGCAACAAAATACAAAAATAACCATAAATACACAGATGCAGCGGAAATAACACTTCATTTCATTAATAACAAAGAACTGAAATTTGTTTACATACAAAATGGAAATAAACTAGCTAGGGCGCTGGTAGCTTATCTCTAAGAAGAGATGTAGGGGCTACAGGCCTCTGAAATATATGTTACAATAAGGCTCGAAGGCCTATATATTATTGAGAAACAATGGAAAACTCTAAACATCCAAAAATATAACACTATGAGATGAAACGCCATAATATGGGCCCCGTCGGGGTAAATTGGTACATCAATTTCCTGAGGTCGTAACTTTGGCATACTATCTATGTTTGATGCACATGATATATCGTTAAAAATATATATTCGAGGAATAAAACTGCTGACAGCGAATATCAAGTTCGGAACAGACTCATATTCTTCGGAGTGTACTCATATTTGTCGAAGGTTTGATGCCCAAAAAACGTCGTTTAGGGCCTCAAAATGGTCTGGAAGTTCAGGACCCGAAAAACTACCAAAATAGTAAATTGTGCTACAATTAAGGAAACTGAAAAACTAAAAGAAACAATGGTGGGGGTCCAAGTGGAATAGGTGGGTGGCCACCAATATCCACCTGGATCATTCCTCCCCCCTTAGGAAGCAATGGTCCCCATTGTGTTGAGTTCCTCCATGAGATGAGGAAACTTCTGTTGAATTTGGTCCCTGGTGAGCCACTTTCCCTGGTTAAGGGATTGGCCTGCTTTGATAACTCGATATAGTGGGATCCTCTATTGGTGGGTGTTCTTGAACTATGTGTCCATAATCCAATCAGTTGTGGCTTGTTCCATGCAGTCTGGGTTTAACTATGTTGGTGTGAGTTTTTCTCCCATGTCGGATGTGTCCAGTAGAGGTGGAAAGTAGGGCCGAAGGTGGTCCACATTGAACACTGGGTGCAGAACAAGGAATGGTGGAATATTGAGCTTGAAGGCATTGTCCCCTACAGCCTTGGTGATGGTGTATGTCCCATATCGGAGCGGGTGAAGCTTGCGGTGGGGTCCATTGAGGTGCTCCTTCTGCAAATGTAGCCACACTTTGTCACCCACCTGGAAGTTCTGTTGCACCTGATGTTGATCATGTCGCTTCTTATACTTAGCACTAGCTCTATCCAATATGTCATGAACCTATTGGTGAATGTGATGAATGTGCTCAATGAAGTTGTTCACCTTGGTAACTTCAGACTGGACATGATTTGAATCAGCCTAAGTAGCTGCAAATGGCATGGATACATCAATGTGACATAGTGATTGGAATCCCAATCCCACCTGAAAGGGGATATGGTTGGTTGAGTTGTGGAGGGCCCGTTTATAGCTATGTTGTACATAGGGGAGGCTCTCATCCCATGTGTGTGTATGCTTTGATTTGTACATGCACAAAATGTGTACGATCATCCTGTTAACGACCTCTGTCTGGCCATCAGTTTGGGGATTGAAATTTGTGGACATAGTGAGCTTGGTGTCCAGCATTGAACAGAGGCTCGACCAAAATGTACCAAGAAACCTGCTATCCTGATCTGAGATGATAGACTATGGGATCCCAAAGTGTACCCGTGCTCATTCAAAGAAGAGTTTAGCAGTGGATTTTGATGTCATATTCTTCTTGCAGGCTGCCATAATGGCCATCTTCGAGAATATGTCGACGACTGCAAAAACACAATCATTGCCATGCTTAGTAGAAGGAAGGCCCGACATGTAATCCATGGAGATGGATTCCCAAGGTCGATTAGGGGTAGGCAGCGGAGTATAGAGGCCCTGATTCTTGATGGTTGGTTTGGAAATGGTGGAGGCAGTGCAGGATCCGATGTACTTCCCAACATCCTGTTGAAGGTTTGGCCAATAGAAATACTTCTGCAGTACTGCCATTGTTTTCTCGACCCTGAAATGACTAGCGACCCGATTGTAGTGCGCTTCCAAAATCATCTTGGCATGCTTGCTTGAAGGAACACAAAGATGTCCTAGGTGATAGTGCATCCTGGAGGTGAAAATTTGGAACTCGGTTACCCTCCAAGAGTATCTGTATGTGTGACTGAATTATGGATCACTCCTGTAGAGAAGCGGCCAATAAGAAGTCTCATTCCCACAAGAGTTGAGCACGGTGCTTATCGCCACGATCGATGGTCGACTGAGGCAGTCTGCAACATTATTGGTGTTTCCCTTCTTGTACTTGATGTTCAAATGAAACTATTGCAGATATGTGGACCACTTCTGATGGCGATCGTTCTGCAACTTCCCTTGTGTCTGTATGAACTGCAGGGGTCGGTGGTATGTGTGGATGATCGTTTCCTTACCCAAAATGTAATGCTTCATTTTTGACAAGCTTGCACAATGGAATACATCTCTTTGTCATAAGTGGGATACTTCCGTATTGTTTCAGACAATGTCTCACTATGATATTCCATTGCATGCCCATGTTGAGTAAGAACTACCCCAATAGCATAGTCAGAGACATATGTCTCTATCTCAAATGGTTTGTTGGCACAGGGGCAGACCCAGGGTTCAACTCTAACAACGCACCAACAAACCCTAACTATTGTCTTTTATGGCAACACCTACGAAGCAGATGAAGTCTCACCTGAAGTAGCAATAGGGGGTTGCAAGACACGGGTGTCTAGAACCAGAGGAAATGCAATATGACTCCACAACAACAATGCAACATAACATAGAGATTCTTCACAGTATTAATCTTAACTTCTCGAAGTTAGTTATATATTCTTATCTTCAAGGAAAAATAACAATGCAATAACAGTATAAAAGATAGAAAATAACAAAGCATCAACCATATAGAACAACAAGATTTTATGTGGTTCACCCTCTCCCTAGGGATACATCCACATAACTGTATTTATTCATAGAATAGATGAAAATATATAGTTCTATCTACGCACTCAGTTTCACATCCTTCTCTCTCTCCTTCTTTATTCCCTATCCCTGCGCACCCAGTTGCAGAGCAAATCTTTGAACCTAGTTGAAGACCTAAAATACAAGAATACCATAAGACATAACACTCTTACATATCAACACCAGTATCACTCTCCTCTCTCAACTCTTCTAGACCTCTATTTATAAATTCCATAACTCTTAGAAAACCCTAGACCGAAGCGTAGGTGCCAAAACCCTAGGTCCACATAACCCTCATTTTAAGGACTTCGTTGACCTGCTATTCCTTCTTCTCCACAAGGTGCTCCAAAGCACCCATTAGTGTCTTCTTCCACTTGCTTACATTTCCACGATCCATCTTCTTTGTTTCTTTGTCTTCCTTGATCTTCTCTTTCAACTGCTTGCTTTCTTTTACTTTGTTGCTTATTTTATTCTTCTTTAACCACTTTGACCCTTCCTTGGTTTGTGTGCCTTTCGCGCACTTCATACTTTGTCTTTCTTCTTCCTCAATCTTCGCTTTCTTCCTTAATACATTACCAAGGGCCAACAATACCACAACACTCACATGTGACTAATCCTGAGTCACTGCAGGGTTGAACCCTCTATATTACTTCAACTGCAGACTACATGGATCAGCTTGTGCTTTCTACTTTGTCTATCCCTATCATATGCAGACTGTCTTTTCAATTTCTGGTACCCAATTTCAACTGCACTTGGTACCTAGACCCTTCTTCTTTTTCTTTTATTGAGAGTTGCAAGGCAGTTGGTTGTCACAATACAGCTTCAATATGATCCCATTTACTAGACCATCCTTCCATTATCCATCAAGAGTCTTAAACTGTGTAGCTGCACCTTCTGTAACATAGACAACCTCGAATGTCCCAAGCCAATGTGTCCTGAACTTTCCTAGATGCTTCATGAACTTGTTCATATAAAAGTATCAGATCTCCTTGTTTAAATGATTTCTTCTTGATATGTTTGTCATGGTAAGCCTTTTCTCATTCTTTTTGTACCTACTGGTGAAATCCTATAATGAACTTGTCTTCCTCTAGTTCCATCAACTGCGCGAGCCTGTCTTGAATAGTGTCAATGTCATCCATACCTGTAAATGGTGAAATTATTAGACTAGGAACAAAATATTCCATAGGTACCACCGCTTCCAGACCATAAACTAACTTAAAGGGAGTCTGCGTTGTTAAATTTTTGCAAGTAGTTCAATAAGCCCATAACACTATTGGAATTCTCAAATCCCAATCATCTCTATTAACACTGCAAATATTAGTCAGCATTGTCTCCAAAATCTTATTGAAATCTTTGACTATACCATTCGCCTGTGGGTGATATGGTGTGCTCTTCTGATGGGGAACTTCGAACTCTTGAGTCAAATATTCGACAGTTTTTTTATTGAAGTGTGTGCCTTGATCACTCATAAGAATCTTCAAGCTTCCAAATCTATTTATGATATCCTGAAAGATGAACCACGCAGGTGTAGCTGCACTACAGTATTTAACTTCTCTTGTTTTTTCCCATCTAGTCAAATAATATGTAGCAGTGATGATATATCGATCTCCTGTGCGCTTTCCTAGGGGGTTGATAGGTCCCACAAATTCAATAGCCCATTTCTCAAATTCCTGTAAAGTTAACTGAGGTGTTAAAGGCATATCATCCCTTCTAGAAGGCTTTCCTACTCTTTGACATACATCGCAGGCTCTGTAGTATTCCTTAGCATCCTTATGTAAAGTGGTCCACCAGAGGCCAGCTCTGAGAACTTTCTGCATTGTTTCTTTCCCTACATAATGTCCTCCTATGACGCCTTCATGTGCTTCTACAATAATCAATGGTATTTCTGACTCCATAACACATCTTCTTAAGATCTCATCTGGTCCCATCTTATATAATTGTCCAGCTATAAGTTGAAAATTTGTAACGCGAAATACCAACTGTTTCTTCTGAATAACTATATATTCACGAGGTGCCATTCTTGTGGACAAGAAGTGGACTATCTTAGAAAAGTGATCATCAACTTTCCTTATGGCCAACAACTATGCATCTGGTAGTGTGTCATCCAAACTGGTAGGTTCCTCTCCATGTTCTAACCTGGATAAGTGGTTAGGTCCCTTATTCATTCTTACTAGCTTGACCACAATCTCAAAGTCATACTCCTGGAATAATAATATTCATCTGCATATTCTTCCCCACAACACTGTCTTGTTGAATAAGTACTTCAATGCAGAATGATCAGTAAACATCTTAAAATGTCCTCCCAACAAGTAGTGTCTAAAATTTTGTAGTGCATGTATCATAGCTAAGCCTTCTCTTTCAATGGTAGTATAATTCATTTCAGATGTAGAAATCTTCCTTCTAGCAAAGGATATAGGGTGGTCAATATCTCTTTCACCTAGTTGTGCTAAAATTACTCCTAATGCAATGGATGAAGCATTGACATGAACATGGAATTCCTTACTCCAATCTGGAAAAACCAAAATAGGCGCAGTGACCATTTTCTTCTTTAATGTGTCAAAGCTCTATTGGAATTCATCTGTCCATTGAAACTTACTATCCTTCTTTAATATATTCTCCATAGGTATTGTTATCTGTGTGTAACCCTTAATGAAATTTATGTAGTATCCAGTGTGTCCTAATGCAGTGCGCAGCTGTCTAACTGAAGTAGGAGGAGGTAGATCAACAATGATAGCAATATTGGAAGGATCTACCAACAACCCTTGCTTACACACAATGTGTCCTAGAAACACTCCAAAAGGTGAAAAGAAAATACACTTCTTCAAGTTCAAGGAAATATGACATTGCCTGCACTTATCCAACATTAATCTCTAACATTCAATATGATCTTC
The DNA here is from genome assembly GCA_000966675.3 of Picea glauca. Lineage (NCBI taxonomy): Eukaryota > Viridiplantae > Streptophyta > Pinopsida > Pinales > Pinaceae > Picea > Picea glauca. The sequence continues at coordinate 161,650 of JZKD02S0560790.1, forward strand.
CAATAGACTAAAAATGATCCAGTCATCAAAGTATGCCTCCAAACACTTATGTAAAAATTCCTTAAATGCTTAGACCACCACCATGGAAAAGTGTTGGGTATGTGTTATATTCTTTGCATGTGTGTGTGTGGGTGCATCAGATATGACAACTGCATCTAACGATATTTCTATTTTTAGCGGATTTTGCTATTTTTAGCGGTTTTGTAAATTAATCTTGGATTAAGGGATTAGGGTTTTGGTATCTACAGAATACCTAAAAACATTGTATATATTGTATGGTGAATGGTGAAATTCAACATAATGAATATAAGAAAGGTTTTCCTGGTTGAGGGTTTCCGATATAAAATCTCTGTGTACTCTGTGTATGAGCCATTTATAAAATTTTGTTTTGCTTAAGAATCTATATGCATTCTTTACTTCACAGGTTTAAAACTTACATGTGGTATCAGAGCTCGTTTTTGGCTTCAGAGGGATGCCTTTTTTTATGAGGATTTGGCTCGGTCTTGATAGATCAAGTTTATCTTGGGTCTATGATAAACCTGGGTTTAGTGGGAGCTTTTGCAGTGGTGATTTGAGTGCAGAAAGAGGAATGGCAAGTTCTTCTAGAATTGAGATAGAGAAGTTCAATGGTAAAAACTTTGAGCTATGGAAGCTGAAAATGGAGGACCTTCTTGTAGACAAAGAACAATGGATTGTTGTGGATCCTGGTACACAGCCTACTAGTACATATTCTACTAGCACACAAACTACTTGTATACAACCTACCAGTACACAAACTACCAATACACCACCTACTGGTATGTCGAAGGAGGATTGGGAGAAGTTGGACAGAAGAGCAAGGAGTACTATTCGACTCTGCCTGGCAGATTCGGTGTTGTTGAATGTCTCAGGAGAATATATAGCCAAGGAACTATGGGATAGGTTGGGGAATTTGTATCAATCAAAGTCCCTGGTAAACAAGTTGTTTCTTCGAAAGAAGTTGTATCATCTTAGGATGGAAGATGGATATTCTGTGACAGAACATCTAAATGCCTTT
>JZKD02S0560790.1:165562-192487 GCA_000966675.3 Picea glauca
CGTAGCATTCAGCAATGGGCAGTAGCTTGGGGCCGACGAGGTTTGGGGCAATGCCCCGAAATTTTTTTTGGCCGGTTTTTTCTATTTTTAGCGGTTTTCTAAATTAATCCCAGATTAAGGGATTAGGATTTTGGTATCTACGGAATTCCTAAAAACATTGTATATATTGTATGGTGAATGGTGAAATTTGACATAATGAATATAAGAAAGGTTTTCCTGGTTGAGGGTTTCCGGTATAAAATCTATGTGTACTATGTGTATGAGCCATTGATTAAATTCTGTTTTTCTTAAGAATCTCTATGCATTTATTTACTTCACAGGTTTAAAAATTACAAAAATATGGCTAGTGCATTCTTCAAACCAAAAGGCATCACATTGTACTGAAAAGAACCCCATTCTATTGCAAATGTAGTCTTATGTCTATCTTCCTTAGAAATTATGATCTTGTGATAGCCTGAAAATCCATCTGCGAATGAATAAACTCCTTGACCTCCTACATTATCTAGAACTTCGTCAGTAAAAGGTGTAGGAAATGGATCATGTAAACATGCATCATTCAATTTCCTTAGATCTACATGGATTCTGGTTTCTCTTGTCTTCTTATCTTGGAGCACCATAGGGTTGATCCATTTAGATTCTTCAATTGGTTCTATAATTCTTTCTTCCAGCATTCTATCTAATTAAGTCTTAACTTTCTGCTTGTACTTAGGATTCATTTTGTAATGCCTCTGCTTGATAGGACTTGCATCTTCTTTCAAAGAAATCTTCATTTCTCCCATGGGCCTTTTAATTCCCTTCATGTCTATGAACTTGGGTGGAAACAGGTCTTGATACTCATGCAATAGTTCTGTAATCTTACCAATGGTAGAATCATCCCAATAGTCTCCAACATTTTCCAACTTAGGTTCTTTCTCTGTTCCAATATTAACTTTATTAATTTTAATAGGTTGCCCAACAAAAGGTAATTCAATCCCTAGCCTTCTATATCTCTTTGTCCTTCAGTTTCTGAAATGTTCACATTCCTAGGGTCATCATCCTCATCAATATTACTATTATAACAACCCTGTAACCATTGAAAAGGCGCATTCCATTCATTTTCTTCTTGTTCAAGAGGGGGGTTAGGTGCCTCCTCAAAGACCTTTTGTCTTACAATTTGTAAATCTTGATCTACTGTAGACTATTGACTTTCAAATAGGAACATAGCTATAAAGTTTTGGGTCATACCATACCAATTAGTAGTGATTAAGAACAATCCTCCTTGAAGATAATATTTGATAGGCGTAGTATCTAAGGTGTTAATGAAATTAGGTGACCATTGTTCTTTAGGAATACTGCTCCATGCTTCCTCACAACTCTGCACATGGTCCTTAGGACAACTCTGATTTGTGTATCAAACTTTGCAACTTTCAACTTGATCTGAAAAGGGCATTGTCAACAAGGTGCGACATTGTACCCACTCCGTGATTTTTCTTGTGTGTTCCCCACCACCTAGTTGGTGTTGCTTTCAAGGCTTCATATAGTACCAACAACCTCTGTTGTACTGGTACAATTCATTCAAATTCAAATAGAAATGTCTCTAAATTATTCAAGCCATAAAATGTAGGAAGATTACTTACTTTTGTGCCAATCCAGCGAACTGCCTTAGTCAATCTGGCACACCTCCACGTAGAGACTTCATACATTTTTTTCTGCCAATTTTCCAATGCTTCTTCTTAATCTGACGAGCATGCACTTTCACTTCGCCAACTTAGATTTCCATCGATTGTAGGATTAATATAATCATGTTGTCTTGTTGTCATTTTATGGATGTTCTCTATCTCATAGGCGTGATCTTCTTCTCTTATAGGTTTTGTGTATCTGCAACCTTCATTAGGATCAAGAGGTTCAATGACCCTAATGCCATCACCTTCAAATGTCATTCTTCTCTTTTTCAGGTCAATAACAGTCAAATTTTCAAAATCCCAATCAATACCCAACAACACAGGATATGGACAGCTATCATCAACAATATCGATCATTTCGAAGTCTGCAAATGTCCTCGCTTCATCAATGTCCACAAGGACATGTTCTAGTCTTCCAAATGGGACCACTGCTTGTTTCTTATCCATCCTAAGCCTAACAGGAGAGTAAATCACTTTAGGTTTTTCCATCAATTCCCAAGTCTGCTTCGTCATAACATTTACTTCTAATCCTAGGTCGAGGAGCACATAGTCCATGTCGTAGTCTCCAATCTGAGCATTAAGGTGTAGTTCCTTGCTTGTCCTCCTTTTTCTAGATACTTGATTCACATCTCTACTCAGCAAAGGATCTATTCTTCCAATTTCATAATGTTTTATCAGGTGTTGTATCTCCTGCACAGCTCTTTCATCTTTAATCAAATCAATACAAGTATACAATAAGTCCACAAGTTTGCTTACCTCTTTTCCTTATCTAGGTGGGGTAGACTGATCAAATGTTGGAGACATTCCACATTCCCTTACTTCTGATTGTTCCCTAGATGAAGAAGCATGTTCACCTACAAATTCTCTTCTTGCTTCTTCAAAAGTATTATTTTCTTTTCTTGGATCAAACAATGGTGCCTTCTCTAAAATCCTTATGATCCCTGATCCATCTGTAGTCTTTCCTGGAGTCACCCTATCTTCTCATGTGACAGTGCCTCCTCTAGTAATAATAGTGAATTTGGGTTCCTGATCGCAAGGTTCAGTTGTTATTATTTTTACTTGTTGGTTTCCACCTTGTATTTCCTTAAGTTTAGCTAATAGTATTGGACAGTCTTCAATGACATGGTCAAATGAATTATAGTAGCTGCAAGTAGTACAAGGGTTCTGACAATCCCTTTCCAAATGACCTGGTTGGGTGTAGTTATAGAAAATAGTCTAACCTCGACCTCGACCCACTCTTCCTCATCGTCCTCTTCCTCTGAACCCACCACGAGGGTTGAAGCTTCCTCTTCCTAGGGAATTGAACTATGCAACATGTCCTTCTAGCTATAATTCTCCTTGAAATCTATATGCATCCCTTGACCTTTCATGCATGAGGTTATAAGCCCTACAGTCCCTCTCATCATGCCTCACAAATTTACAGAATGTATAATAAATATTGGTGGGTGTCTGGACATATTTCTGCATATAATAATATTCACCATGGTAATGTCTAGTTCTACATACCTCGCGTCATGGTAATGTAGCCTGCTTCAAAGGGTTAGGGGCTCCAAAGGCTAAGTATTCACTAAATAAAGGATAGTGCTCTTTGTCATGACCCTCTGCTTTACATATGATACACCAGATGTCTTCTCTTTTCTCTTTTCCTTTGTCTTTCTTTATGTCTTCAACCTGTAAAGATAAACTAGTTAATTGATTCAAAATCTGACTCATACCAGGACGGGATTCTCCTACAGGGGTTTCTTCTAGTTTCATGGAAATCTCTAATGCCTCAGCCTGCAAAGCAACCTTCTGTTGCATTAGAGGAACTCTAATGTGTTGCAGGAGGGCAACAATAAACCATTCCTTATGTTGTTTGTCTGGAATCTGAAAACTTAAACAGCCTGTCAAGGTCTTAAACCTCTAATCAAATTCCCAAACTGGTTCAATCACCTTATGCTTGATTTCCTTCAACTTTGTAATTCATTGTGACTCTGACTTAGGTTTCTTGAATTCTGCACTCAATGCAGTCTTGATGTCATTCAATTCTTTAGGCTTTACAAATGCTTTAACAAACTTCATATACTAGCTCAGTGCACGGTCTCTCAAAGTAGTACTAAATTGATCTCTCTTAATAGCTTCGTCGGTGACTTTCTTAATGCTCCATATGGATTCGCATAAGAACCAGTGATGGTCAGGATCCTCAGATCCATCTCCTATGAAAATAGGTAACCTCATTTCATCTGTCATTGATTTTCCTTGGTTTCTTGATTGATTATGTACTAAACTTCTTGTGATAGTACTCTGAGTGCTCTGATTACTCTGGTTACTCTAGTTACTTAGTGATACTAAAAAAATAGGAGGATTAGTAATACTTACTTCGACAGTAGATGTAGTACCTAAAGTTTTTGTTTCTTCTCGGCAAGGTTCTTCAGTCTCTACTTCCTCTACCCTTGTGAACTTAGAATACTCTTTGTCTGATCACTCTGCTTCTTCTCCACTGTAGAATCCTTCATCTTGTTCTACTGGCCCGTAACTCTGCTTAAATAGGTTTGCAAGAGGAATATTTCTGAATGATCTCCCACTGTGTATGTGTCCAGCCTCTGTGTCATTGTCACTATCTGAATTCTTGAACATTAGCTTTAAAATCCAACTGATTATTGTATCTTCAAGATATTATTCTCATGCAATAGCATCTTAATCTTCAACTTCAAAATTATAAATACTTTCCTCTAGGTCCCTTAAAGAAATACCTCTCTTCTTGACTATATTATTCCACTCTGTCAATATAAAACTCAGTAATGCACCCTCTAAAAGTGTTGTCAAACCAGAGATCCACTGCTCTTGACACAACGTTATCAACTTTCTTGACTTTCTTAATCAGCGTCAATGTCCAAACCACAGGTGGTCTAGATCTGATTTCAAAGTGAGTTTTTGCTAGTCTGGCTAACCACTCGTACAACTCCTGATGAACTCCAGTAAAGAAAATCTCGTGTACATCAGTAAAGATGTACCTTCCCAACCAGTCTTTTGTACTAATGCTAGGGTTCTTGTTCTGAGCTATGACAAAGTCCCTTTCTTGTTCTTCTATCCAATTTTGAATCTTTGACTTCAATGGAAACCACCTAGACATTCCCTCAAGAAGATCCTGGTCCCAACAACAGAACCATTTGTTGGCATAGGGGCAGACTCAAGGTTCAACTCTAACTACGCACCACCAAACCCTAACTACTGGCCCTTACAACAACACCTACGAAGTAGATGAAGTCTCACCTGAAGTATAAATAGGGGGTTGCAGGACACAGGTGTCTACAACTAGAGGAAATGCTAGATGACTCGAAAACAGCAACGCATCATAACCTAGAGATTCTTCACAGTATTAAGCTTAACTTCACGAATTTCATTATATCTTATTATCTTCAACAGGAAAAATAGCAGTGCAATAACAGTATAAAATATAGCAAATAACAAAGCATCAACCACATATAACAACAATATTTTACGTGGTTCACCCTCTCCCTAGGGCTACATCCACAGAACTGTGTTTATTGATAGAATAGATGAAAATATACAATTCTATCTGCGCACTCAGCTACAAATCCTTCTCTCTCTCCTTCTTTATTCCCTATCCCTGCGCACCCAACAGCAGAGCAGATCTTTGCACCCAACTGAAGACCCAAAATAAAAGAATACCTTAAAACATAACACACTTACATATTGTGATTGTAGTTTTTTGGGATGAAATTCATAAGTTATTGGAGTTTTATTTGGATGATTGGATTGTGTACAGCCTATTAAAAGAACATATTGCTCTATTGCGGCTTATGTTTGATCACACCACTATCACTTTGCTCTCTCAACTCTTCTAGACCTCTATTTATACATTCCATAACTCTTAGAAAACCCTAGACCGAAGCCGAGGTGCCAAAACCCTAGGTCCACATAACCCTCATTTTAAGGACTTCACCGACCTATTCTTCCTTCTTCTCTGTGAGGTGCTCCAAGGCACCCATTAGTGTCTTTTTCCATTTGTTGACATGTCCATGATCTATGTTCTTTGTTGCTTTATCTTCCTTGATCTTCTCTTTTAATGTCTTGCTTTCTTTTACTTCGTTCCTTCTTTTATGATTCTTTAACCACTTTGACCCTTCCTTAGTTTGTGTGCCTTCCGCGCACTTCATACTTTGTCTTTATTCTTCATTAATCTTCACTTTCTTCCTTAATACATGACCAAGGGCCAACATGGTTGTTGCAAGTCTGGTAATGTGAGCAATGGGGCACAGCAGAGGCGATGTTTCAATTCTACGAACACCTTCTGTTGAGATTCCAACCAAAAGAATTTTGCTTTCTCTCCTCCCTTGGTGACATGACTCAAGGGCTAAGTGATATGAGAGAATCCCAACACCAACATGTGGTAGAAATTAACAAGACCCATAAAGTTGTGAAGCTCTGTTAGAGTGGTTGGGGCTGGCCAATACCGAATGACTTGGATCTTGGTTGGATCCACATGCACCCCATTCTCATCAATAACGTATCCCAGAAACTGAATCTGGGTCATGCCAAAAGTGCACTTCTCCAAATTGGCACATAACTTGTGTTTCCGCAGTGTTTGGAGGACCTGTCGGATGTGGTGGAGGTGATCTTCCCAAGTCTGGCTGACAATGAGGATGTCATCCAAGTACACTACTAAAAATGAGTTGGTGAATGGTTGCAAGATGTTGTCCATCAGCCTCATGAATATTGTGGGAGCATTTGTCAACCCGAAAGGCATGACCAACCATTCGAAAAGGCCCTCCTTGGATTTAAAGGCAGTCTTCCACACATTGGATGGTTCGATTAGTACCTAGTGATACCTGGACTTCAAGTCGATCTTGCTGAAATATTCTGCCCCTTTGAGTTGGTCCATAAGGTCATCAATCTGTGGGATCAGGTACCTATTTTAGACATTGATCTTGTTGAGTGCCCAATAGTCAATATAGAGTCTTCAAGTCCTATCCTTCTTCTGCACCAACATGATCGAGCTCCCACAGGGCGATGAATGGTCAGATGTGACCTTTCTGTAGCAGCTCTTGAATTTGCCTCTTGATTTCATCATTCTCTAGAACAAAGCGTCAATAGATTGGTTGATTGGGCAGTGGTGCATATGGGGTTAGATCAATGGGGTGCTTGACCTAGCAGTACAGAGGCACCCCTACGAGTGAGTTGAAGATGTCCCAGTACTCCTCCATGACCTTGTCCATTTGTTGTTATCATGCATAAGAGCCATGTCTGGAGGTTGTGGCCATGGTCTTCTTCTTTCCCTAAGCGTGAATCATCAGGAAAATAAATTTCCCAGTTTTGGAAATCAGCTTACTGCATTGTTTTGCAGTAACCAAAGAGATAGCGGTAGGCAGTGGTACCTCTGGTATCCTATACAACTTATTTCCCAAAGTAACAATAACAGCGTGAGGCCGAGAATCATACATAGCATGTCTCTTCCACAAGTATGGTTGGCCTAATAATACATCACAAAAATCAAGAGGATCAATGTCACATAATACCTCATCAGTGAAGGGCATGATGTTGTAGGGAAGGCGGCACTATTGGCTGATGCGAAGATCCCATCCTTTGTGAAGCCACCTGATGGTGTGCATTTGTGAGTGTGCTATGGTCGGCAAGCCCAACTGCTTCATGACCTCTGCTGAAATGAGGTTCTTTTGGCTCCCACTGTCGACAATGAAATATAGTGGGGAACCCTTTACCCACATTTGGGAGTGGAAGAGATGCTCCTCCTCCTCTAGATATTCTTGTTCTTCCTTTTGGATCTTCATGGTGGCAATGGTGGCGTTGGGCTCTGCATAGATATTATGCTTCCCTCTGTCATTCCCCTTCTTGGGTTCTGATTCAGTGTCATAGCATGCATCTGATTTAGAAGCCTTCATCTTGGCCACCAGTGACTGCTTGGCCCGATACTCACTTGTGTTGTGAGTGGAGCTCTTATGGAAATCACACCACTTCCTCGTGTCCTTCTTCGGCTTCGCAGAGTTATTCTTTGCTTGTGGCTTTGGTAGATTTTCTTGATCTTCCATGTCTTGGCTTTGTCCTTTTTTCTACAATTTTGGGGCACCTTTCGCTTGCTTTTGATTCACAGATCCAAAGTCTCGCTTTTTTTGTTTGAATTTTTTCTCAATCTTGGTAGCATACCAGTATGTCGTACCAAGCAAGGAGATGTTGAGGAAATTCCTCCTGAATGTATCTATGCAGAAAAATGTGGTACTTCAGCACGAAATTTTTCTCTGAATATTTAATACCCAACTTTGTGCGCAGGGTATGGAACAGATTCATCAACTCATGCATTTCTTGATCCCTTTGATGTTGCAGCATAGTCCATTGTATGTACTTGTCCTCATAGCTCCCCATGGGATAATGTTGTTCCTTGATGGAGTCTTGGAAAGAAATCCAAGTGGGTATGGTCGAGAACAAAGAGGGTTCCTCTTTGTCCTTTTTCCCACAGTAGGTTTCCCATCAGTCCTTGACATGGGGGGCAGCTTTGAGAAGTGAAAAAATAATCTTCTCTCGGTCGGAAAAGTCATGAACTGAGAAATATCCTTCTAATAGATTCAACCATCTATCTACAGTGTCTGCATATATTCAGCTATCAAATATGGGAATGTCAAAGATTACTTGTACCTTAAAAGGGTTTTCACCTCCAAAGTGGTTGTTGGATGCAAATGTGTTGCCAGTGGGCAGTCGTTGAAGGATCTGGGCGAATTTATCCATCATCGTGTTCCTTTGTTTTTCAAGGGCCTCCTTGAAAAATAATTTGATAGGATCTCCTACTCCCTCGTCTTTATTTTCTTCCCCCATGGGCGGTCATTGAGGTTTGTGAGGCTGATCTTGCAAAGGTTCAACCAAATTGAACCCTAACTCCTTATACCCCGACCTCGTTGGGGACATGCAAAGAAGGATAGAGAAAGAGAATATCACTCTGATACCACTGATCTGAATTTATGCAAGAACACAACAGAATACACAAATAACCATAAATACAAATATGCAGCAGAAATAACACTTCATTTCATTAATAGCAAAGAACTAAAATTTGTTTACAGACAGAATGGAAATAAACTAGCTAGGGCACTAGTAGCTTATCTCTGAGAAGAGATGTGGTGGCTACATGCCTATGAACTCTTCGTTACAATGAGGCTTGAAGGCCTATATATTATTCAGAAACAATGGAAAACCCTAAACATCCAAAAACCTAACCCTAAGAGATGAAACGCCAGAATATGGGCCCCGTCGGGGTAAATTGGTACATCAATTTCCTGAGGTCGTAACTTTGGCATACAATCTTTGTTTGAAACACATGATACATCATTAGAAATCTCTATTTGAGGACTACAACTATTGACAACAAATATCAATTTCCAAATGGACTCATATTCACCAGAGGTTTGGTGCCCAAAAAACGTCATTTAGGGCCTCAAAACAGCTTTGGAAGTTCAGGACCCAAAAAACTGCCAAAAATAGTAAATTGTGCTACAATTAAGGAAACAGAAGAAATGAAAGAAACAATGGTGGGGGTCCAACTGGAATAGGTGGGTGGTCACCAATATCCACCTGGATCATCTATGTAGAAAATAATATCAAGAAAAGAATGCAGCTAATTATTGAAGCCATGGAAACATCACAAAATATAGCTTCCTTTCGAACGAGGGAAAATAATTTGCATGAACATTTGCAGACGAATTTAAAAAATGAAGAACATTTCTATCAACAAATGGTGATCCCTTTTTCCAACCATGCCATCAACAACTCGGATCTGAAAAGAAGACAAGACGATCTCCCCTCCCTAAAGTGGATCAAACAATTAAAAGCATGTTGGAAAGAGAAAGTTAAGAACCTTCAGCTCATTATCAAATCATGTGAACAAGCCATATCAGAGAAAGAATAATTATTCAGAAAGCTAACCCAAATAGAATTAGCCGGAAATACCAACGAGTTTCAAGACCCAAACGTAATCCTCAAATCCTTGTCCTTAACCAAGCAAACCTTTGATGAACAACTTGATATTTTAAACTTAATCCTCAAATCCTTGTCCTCATCTTCAACTTTATATGAAAATGGTGAAGATGATGTCGAGAACTAGCTAGTGGACTATTCGGCACACAATGAAGAAATTGAACAGGCTCTGCATAATATTTCTATGGATCTAAGGAAATCAGAAAATGATCTTTTCGACATAGAAATCCGAGATGAAATCAACGTGACCCCCATGAGAAGCTACATTGAAGAATGGCTCCAAAGGAGAATGGACAAGCTCACCAATGAAGGGAAACAACCAGTTGGCATGATTCCAGTGGTCATCGATGAGAGCAGCAAAAATGCATCAGCTTCATAGTAAGTCTATACTGATCATATCTTGATTTCTTTATCAATCTAGTTATTCTACCTCTTTAAATAGAAATCTCTAACCAAAGACCCATAAATTCCATTTTCTTCTTTCCAGGCCTTCCTCTCTATCGTCACGCACTTCTTCTTTCTACAATCCTATTTCTTGTACTTATTTCTTTTATGGTCCGCAGGAGCCCCAATCCTAGTCTATATGACAAACGCATTTAAATTTCCAGAAATATAGAACAGATTCCAAAAATATGTAACAGACATTATTAATTTTTGATAAATTTCAAAGATAAATAATTCGGGAACAATTTTGACAGTGTGAACAGATTCTAGAAATATGTAACAGACATTATTAATTTTTGATAAATTTCAAAGAAAACTAATTCGGGAACAATTTTTGTGGGCTGCTTTCGGAATGCTAAATTGTTTTTCTTCAACTATGTCGGATGTCGGGAAATTGTGTTTATTATATTTGAATGTTTAATGTGTGTGATTCCTGGTCCTTTTTTCCAGGAACCTTTATTTCGAGTCATTGAGACAGAAATTTTCTAAGTCCCATGTTTGAACTATACACACCCCAGGAAAAAACTGTCACGTTCGCATATTAACCACTTATTAATATAATATTATGATTAACTAATTCGAGAGGTTCTTTGGGGGTCATCTACCAGCCCAATGTTTTATGGCTAGCATGTGACACATTGCCACGAGTCATCCTCTGCGTGGATACCACTTATACTTCAAGATGCTTCCCACGTGTCTCTATTGTTTCGGACTTCTATTTCTCCCTTGGTCCTGCCATAGTAGTGCACTTATTTCCATTCCAACCTGGTAGGGACTACGCTGCCATGCAGCACTTGTTCATGAAAATAAAATATACCATCATGTTTTAGTATTACTTTTTTTATGTTCTATGTCTACAACAAAAATATTCAAAAATAATGTATGCTCATAACAATAACCCAACCAATATCTTCTTTCTAGAAAATTATACACTTATATGGAATCTATATTCATGATGCATGGTAACCTATATTCACAATGCACGTGCATTAACTAGTGAAAGGAGTCATTCTTGCTTCTTATTGTGCTCTTGGTTATACCCTTTTCATTTGTGCAAATCAAATTTACTATAATGTTTTAGTATTATTATTCCTTGAAGGCCAAGACTATAGCTATGAGTGAGGAGTTCATTGCTGATCATATATTATTTTTGCTTTGATTTTTAAAATTTTTGTATTATCTAAAGTTTATGCAATATTTTGTATTTTTTAATTAAATAATAAAATTAATATTTATTTATTTAAATTTCCATTAGATATACACTTGAAAGTCTTATTTCCAACCCGACGGTGAAGTTCTATCGACATTAAATAATTTACCAGTGGTATATGATATTTCATTTGCATGGAAAGGCCTTACTGCCAATCTAATGGCAGAGACTTTATTGATGCAGAGTTTTGGGAGTCCTACTTCACTTCAAAATTTTATGTGCCACATTTTTGTTTACTATCCTTTAATGCAAAGTAGGTACAAAGTACGTTATATGTTAAAACCTTGACACCACACAATCTTGTATTCCCATTACCCCTCTTCCACATTGATCCTCTGAATCATTTATTCAATTTTGTTATATTCCCATTACTCCTCGTCCACATTGATCCTCTCAATCATTTATTCCCTTTTCTTAACTTGTTAGCACCTTCTAGCTTAGCGTCATGTTCAAGGGGTGTTAATGGTACAATTGCTTGCTCGACATTCATTGTTACGGTTTTGTCACTCAACTACTCTTGTTTTGTCTCTGTATTTCTCTGATCCCTTTGTAATATGTCCAATTTTCCCTTTGTAATATATCCAATGTTCTAATCACCAGACATGTTCGTTTCCATACATTCCTTAATTAGTTATGTTATTACTTAGTTTTAAAATAAAAAATCATACCAAAATTCTTAAGAATAAAATTTAGAAAAAGGTTAAAAACATATCCAAAAGGAAGATAGGCCATAGTCTGGCCAACAATTGATACAAAAAACTTAATGTCAATTGTATAGACATTAAGGGGAAAAAAAAGTGTCAAGTTTTATTTTTTCGTCATATTTTAATATGAAATAATTGCATTTAGAATATGCATCAAATATGGTAATGTAGTGAATTGTTATTGCACGGACTTGAAATTCCCTAAGTGTGTGTGGGGTTTGTATCAAAATATTATGAAGTAATGAATCCTTACATTATGGACTTGAAATTTCATGGATATGGAATTAGAATAATTGAATCCATTTTAATTTCAATTAGTAAGGTTCGTTGTAAAAATATAGAATATCAAGGTACACACAATCTTCCTTGGTTTGACTTATGTTTACACTACAAGGAAAAGACCCTCTAGCAGAGGTTTTGGTGGAAGCCCATATAAAAATAGCCCAAAAATTCATTTATAGTGGAGGACAATAGCGGAGGCGAGAGGGAAGAGGTTTTAGCGGATGTTTTTTTATGGTACTTTTATAAATACCTAATGCACCGGTGCGTTTCATACTACAAACATATCGGTGCTCTAAAAACTATCGCACCGTGGTAGGGTTATTTCAAAAATATATATATAGTACGGTGTGCTATGTAAATAATGACATGATGGTGTGCATTGTTTCTCTAAAAAATGGTGCACCCTGGTAGGGTTATTTAAAAAAAAAATACTTTGGTGCGCTACTTAAATAATGACACACATGTGCACAATGTTGCTCTCAAACAGGGCGCATCATGGTAGGGTTATTTTGTTTTTAAATATACTCTAGTGCGCTACTTAAATATTGGCGCACCGGTGCGCATGTTGCTCTCAAAAATGATGTATCATGGTAGGGTTATTTTAAAAAATATATATATTCCAATGCGCTACTTAAATATTGACGCACCAGTGTGCACTGTTTCTCTCACAAATAGTGCACCGTGGTAGGGTTTTTTTTTAAATATACTCTGGTGCACTACTTAAATATCGACACCATAGTGCACAGCGTTGCTCTCAAATATGATGCACCGTGGTAGGGTTATTTTAAAAAATATATAAAATCTAGTGTGCTACTTAAATACAGACACACTAGTGCATCTAATAATCAAGCACACAGTAACATGGTTAAATTACAAAAATTACAAGACTTAAAATTCATTTTTACCCTTTTAAGTGTTATAGAGTGCTCAAGCACCGGTGCAACTTTTGCCTCTCTGAAGCGCCCTGTCCTTGGTGCTTCCCTTGCTTTCCTTCCTTCTGTTTGTTGCTCAGTGCATGGCTTTTGAATTTTTTCAAATGGTGGGCAAATTTGGTTTTTTTTACTACATGGAAACCATGCCTCCCTGACAAGGAAATCTCCAGGTAATGTCTTTATTTCTTTACAGCTTAAACTTTTATCGGATTAAAATGCAAAATTCAATTAAATTTCCAGTATTTAAAAAAAAAAATTGTGCAGTGCGTTCGATTTGTTCGGCTCACACCACAGACGATACACCTTGAAAATTTACAGGGTGCACTGAAACACATTTACCCAATTTTTTCAGCGGTGCATTTGTAAACACTACACATCGATGCGTTATGTAATCATTAATGCACCGAGGCATTATTTTACCGACGCACCACTTAAAATAATATAGTTGATTTTTCCTGGTGCGTCGAAATAATGTGAACGCATCGAGCCATTATGTTAAATGACACATCACATAAATCAAATAAATTATTTTATGTTGTGTGTTGGTAAACTTACGCACCAAGGCGTTAAGGACTACCCAACACACCTTCGTAAAAAAATAGAGCCTAAATGCCAAAGTACTGTAATTGTCAATTTTAAAAAAAAATGTTTTTGGGGTGTGTCATCTTTCCTGTAACGCATCGATGCATATTGGTAAAGGATATGCACCATGGTAACAAATTTTTTTTAAATGATTTTACGATGCTTTAGGATTTTAAGTTTTTATCATTTTAGGTGGTGCATCTGTTAACCTTAACACACCGGTGCGGTAAGTTTATACAATGCATCACATAAAATAATATAAAAAAAATTATACGGTGCGTTATGTTACATGTGCACACTAGAGACAGTGTGCTTGACTATTTTTTTGGCACACTGGTAATGAAATTTACTTATTTTTTGAAGAAAGTTATTTTTCCATATTTATAAATAAATTTCTCATTCACTAATTCTTTTTTATTTTTTACATATGAGGATGATGTATTTTATATGTTAATCATGCAGATACGTCAACGAAGAGAGCAGTAGCAGCAACAGCAGCAGAGGGTTGACCTGTACAATGTTGTAGGGATTGGGAGATGAGGGAGAGGGAGAGAGATTTGTACCCTCTCCCTATTACTGCAGCGACCCAAGTCCTCTTGAGAAATGTAGGCCTCCTTAAGTACTATGAGGAGGATAGATACCTGAAGGAGCACTTTGGGTTCTTGGTGCAGTTGATCCATCGATGGGATGTCCATCTACAGGCTTTTTGCATCGATCCTAATCAGTGGTACCAGCCCACTAAGGAGGATATACACTTTATCACTAGGCTATCTAGGAGAGGGGAGGATTTTCCCTAGTTCCTTGATGTCCCAGTCGGTGTTGCAGTAGAGAGTCAACTCATGTATTCTCAGAGATATATTGTGGTTGATGTAATTTCTCAAACTAATTTTTTAGGTGTCTATTGGATAGCTACGGATCACTTATTTCGATGTAGAGGAGGTTAGGTGCATCTCACTATTAGTGAAGACTATTTCACACTTTATCAGTGATAGACAGTGCATTATTTGTGCTCTTTTGTATTATGTTGATTCTTTGGTACAAAGGCCACGATGTATTAGATAGTATGCCATTTTTGTGTGGCAGTGTTGTATAACTCTAGATAGATGTCGTGCTATATTACATGGGAGGGAGAACTTCCTTTTGCTTCAAAGTTGTTTTGTTTATTTTTTGAGAGGTTTATGGTGATGAGGCCTACTTTTTCCCCTCATCCTTCTAGGCCAATGACTTAGGTGCAGATGCACATGTGGCGCGAGAGGATGCCCAAGAGGGGCTAGCTGGAGTTTTCAACCAGGATTTTCACTGACACACTGGAGCGACTAGCCAGTGAGGTCAATCACATGTTTGTGATGGTGTCATGTCTTTACGCGGAGTTGGATTGGAGAAGATGTCCGAACATCCTCTTCACAGTGGATGTTAGAGGTAATATTAGTGTTTTGTTTAAATTAATCTAGTTTCATTTTATTGTCTTACTTAATTAGAATAAAATTAATTCTAACATGCTCTTTAACTTGTTTTATTAAATTTTTTAATGAAATTGTTTAATTATTGTTATGTACTATATATTTTGTAGATATTGGCACATTAGTTGGGGATGTTCCTCCTCCCCAACCATATGTGGATTAGGATATGCCCAAGGCCGTAGTGGGTAAGGGTCCTCGAGTGCAGATACCTAGCGGCATGCATCGTAGGTCGGATACTAGATTCAGGTTGGAGTTGGGTGACCAACTCTGTACACTTTTAGTTGAGGTGGGAGTCTTCCCTATGCCGATGCAAGACATCAGGGAAGATCCTATGCTCTTGGAGATTTAGAGGGATATATTGCACGATATGATGCCTCTTATGCATCATATGGTTGGAGCTACTAGGCTACTAGAAATGAGGAGTTTTGTCGATGATACACACTCTTCCTCCAGTACCCATTCATCCAGTACCCTGTCGACTGATGAGGGTGGTTGCGATCCTTCTCCACATCCACCTCCTCATCCTCCACTTCACCTAGGTGAGCAGGCAGCACATATTCCTCCATCGTTTGATCTTCCACTTCCTCCTAACCATCCATCATCTTATACTATAGACCATGCCTCCACTATTGTTGCAGATATGATTATCACATCGATTGGACCATATATGTTATGGGATTTATTTGATTTGTTCATTGTGTGTGTGTGTGTGTGTGTGTGTGTGGTGCATTTTTTTTGTTCATGTTGATGTACTTAATTTATATGTTGATTTTGATGTGTATATTGTTAGTTCATGTTAGATATGTTTTTTAAATGTGCTTGATAGATGTGTATGTTATAACAGTGTTCATTAGATGTGAATTTTTCATGTTGATAATGATGATGTACTTAATTAATTTATATGTTGATGTTGATGTTGATGTGTACATTGTTAGGTCATGTTAGATATGTTTGTTAAATGTGTTTGATAGATGTGCATGTTAAACGATGTTTGTTAGATGTGTGTCATGATGATGCTAGACAATGCTTATGTTTTGTTAGATGTGATCACAATGATTAGGTCATGTTAGATTATTATATTTGTTTTGTACTTCATCCTTGAATTTTTTGGGCCATGTATCCTCTATATGCTTCATGGCTATTGAATCTATTGGGATTCACATAAGTCTCAACTCACTTCTATGCAAGGCATACCATATTCCCTGCAACATAGCTAATTATTTGCAACGAAAGAGCCTCTAAATCCTTGGGATTATAAGCATGTGCCTCAATATATTATGAGGAGGACCATGTGATTTACCCTTTTTGTTTTATTTATGGTACCTTTCATGCCCACATTTTGGACATATCTCTTTGTCTGCATATTCTCCTCTATGTAGAATAAAAGCATTCAGACATGCATGATATGATATGTACTCAACACCCAACATTTACAACATCTTCTTTGCCTCTTCGCAGCTACCATGCAAGACATTATCACTCAGAAGAAACTTATCTTTGAATAACCTGCAGTTAGTGGGAAATAGAAATGTACAATGTCATTTAATGTTCATAAAATTGATTGTTTTTAATGTTGATTGTGTGACACAATTTCTCAAAATATTATAAGGGACTTGATGATCAATTACCTTAATATTTCCTAGAAACATGTGTTTGACATGCCAAACTTTACTTTCAAGTTGTACAGTAACATATTTGTCCCCAGAAGGGTAGACTTTGACCAGCTAGGTTCAAAGAGAGGGGTGGTGGAAGCAGATTTCAGGCTTTTGAAAAAGGTATCAATGATATGAGCATCATCCCCTAGCTCATCGTTCTGGAATGCATCTAAAAAAATTGTCTCCATGGGAGTCATATCTTGTAAATAATCATCCATACCAACCTTTATTTGATTGACTCCATTGCCAACTTGTGAAGAACTACTATTGTTGTAGTCATTCATAATTGGTGAATCTTGACGTAGTGGGAATTGAATAGGTGTTTGATTCAACCATTCTTGGTATGCTTCCTCTCTGAGTTGTGCTCTTATTGCAGCCTTCTCTCGATTTGACTTTGTAGTGGGGTACAATGAAAGATGATAGGTAGGTCACTCATCATCATAATCCTAATTTCAAAAATATTGAACATTAGTACATCGATGATATTAGTAAACACAATGCAATTGGTTTGTTCAAATTACATTATATAAAACAATTATTACCGTCAATGACCAAGGATTGTGGCTAGAAGATGGCATGTTACAATTGGTAGGGTAAAGTGGTTGTCCATTTTCATCTACCAACTGCTTGTGGTATGTTGCTCCTGATAAGAGCTTCTGACATTTTTCAACTGGTGGAATATTTTTTGCATCTGAACTTGATTATGAATCAGGATCCTGGAAATTTGGATACATTTGTATTCAGATTGACATGGATAAAAAAATTAATTCGATTAGATAATCAAAATATAAATAAAATATGAAATTACTAGAGATGGAAAGAGAGAACTCCGCGATGGAAATTGAGAAATATGGAATGGGATGGAATTTGAAGAATTGGCCATTTGATATTATAAGTTTTTTTGCATTTGAGCAAAATCAATAATACTTTTTTAAGAATAAGGCGACTTTAAGCGAAAAATGTATACTATGAAGTACTGGAAGTCATGTGGATGCATCCTAAAAGATAATTGAAGATGAATATACTATTTTATGTGAAAATAAAATTCATATGAATTTTAAATAATAACGGTGCGCTTATTTAAACAAAACGCAATAGTGCGTCTATAACAATATAAAGCATCGGGGTGTTTAATTATTAACTGCACTGGTTTTCAAGATTTGAAACAAATAGAAAAAATATATATGATATCGGAGAAAAATATAGCACACAGGTGTTTTGTCTAACCAAGCACACCGGTGCATTATATTAATAAACGCGCCAATGTTTAATATATATGTGACTTTGTTTTTTTGCAATTGAAAAATGAGAGGGAATTTATTTTTCGAAAAACTAATTTCATAAAGTCCTTTAAATAGTAAGAAGTTATTCATTGTTTCATTATTTTGCCCAAATTTGTAGGGGAGAGATTTGCAAGAGAGACATACTGGGGAGCATTGTGGAGCAGCAGAATACTTTGGAACAACATAATTATTCAGAATATCAGAATTTGAAGGGTATGGTGATTCACTCAAAACCCTTTTGGAGCAATAAAATTATTCAGAAGATTAGAATTTGAAGGGTTTTGTGATTCACTCAAAACTCTACACACTAAAAAATTTAAATTTCACTGTTGATTTTAATAATAAAAAAATTTACAATTTCTATCCCTATTTAGACTTAATTAAAATTCAAAAAAAACAAAAACAAAAAAAATCATACTTACCTTAATCCCTTGCTTCTTCTTACTTATGTGACTGTAACATTTCACCTTAGGGTTTAACTCCCTCTATCACTTCATAATTAGGGCTTTTCATTTTAGGTATTTTAGATTCAATGGCTTTGTGTTTCTATATATAAGGTGTTTGGCATGTGATGCAAGGGAACCACTTATTGCATCAGATCCAAACCGACTTGGCCCTGTCACGTTTTTTTAAAAATGATTTATGGTTATCAGTGAGTTGATTTGACTATAATGCACCTAATCCAGGTGGATATCGGTGGCCACCCACCTCTTCTAATTGGCTCCAAATAGTTTTCTAGCAATTTTGGCAATTTACTATTTTTAGCAGTTTTAACTTTCGGGGCCATTTTGAGGGCCTAAATGAAGGTTTTTCGAGATCAATATACTAAATGATATCCAAAGGAATTATTGATACCCCAAAATGAATCTACTCGATGGTACCTTTCCAATGGGCTATCATACACCTAAAACGGAGATAGTATGCAAAAGTTACAACCCCAGGAAGTTGATGTACTAACTTACCCAGACAGGGCCCATATGACTTTTGGCACTCCATCTCCTAGGGTTAGGTTTTTGGATGTCTAGGGTTTTGGGAATTCTTGTTTATTGTAAATATCCCTTCAGAGCCTCATTGTAATGATATTCTTGTGAATGAGTGCAACCGTCACATCTCTTCTCATAGATAAGCCGCCACCATTCCAGTATGCTTGTTTCCGCTGCATTTTACAGTTTCAGCTTATTTCCTTATTGAATAGAAAACCAGTTTTATTGTATCTCTGTTATTTTGTGTTAAGCACCTATTAATAATCTTTATTCATTTCGTTATGCTCATAAAATTTGAATCAGTGGTATCAGAGCAGTCTTCTCCTTGTTGTCTTAATGCATGTCCCCAACGAGGTCGAAGTAAAAAGAGTTGGGTCTCGAGCTTGTTTCTCTTGAGGAAAAAATTTCTCACACGCCCAAGTGACCTCTCATGGCAGGAGAAAATAAAGATGACAGGATGGGAGATCCTTTCAAACTATTGATTGAGGAATCCCTCATGCAACAAAGGAACAAGATGATGGATAGTTTTGCACAAATCCTTCAGCGGCTACCAACATGCGACGCATCTTCTTCGAGCGAAGGCGCCGCCCCCTTCAAGGTAAAAATAAACTTCGATATTCCTATATTTGAAGTTCAGATAGATGAAGATGTTGTAGACAAGTGGTTGAATCTACTAGAAGGGTATTTTTCTGTCCATAACTTTTCAAATAGAGAAAAGATTAATTTTGCGCTCCTCAAAGTCGTTCCCCATGTCAA
Organism: Picea glauca; assembly: GCA_000966675.3. Taxonomy (NCBI): domain Eukaryota; kingdom Viridiplantae; phylum Streptophyta; class Pinopsida; order Pinales; family Pinaceae; genus Picea; species Picea glauca. Next base: position 185,495 of record JZKD02S0560790.1, read on the forward strand.
ATATTGGTGGGAAACTTTCTGTGAGAAAAAGGAAACAGAGGAACCCTCATTATTTACTGTCATGACCACCTAGGAATCCTTCAGGGATTCTATTAAGGAATAATACTACCCTGTCGAAAGTTATGAGGACTTGTATACTAAATGGACCACACTGCGACAAGAAAGAGATCGAGCAATGCCAGTTTCACAAATATCTTCCATACCTTGTGCACCAAGATGGGTATCAAAGATTCAGGGTGACATATGGTGCTCAAGTATCGTGGCACTCTGCATAGATACATCCATAATGAAATGGAATTTCTGGACATCTCATCCTTGGGCACGGCCTACCGATATGTTGTCAAAATCAAGCAGAAGCTCAAACAAAAGATGCGGCAATTTGGTACTCGGAACCCCTCACAACAAAAGCTAGGAAAGGACGGCCCCAACCCAAAGAACAAATGACAAAGAAAATATGGGCAGTATTAGAAAAATCATTCCAAGCCACAAGAAAAGAAGGACACCGGAAAGACAAAGAAAGATACCGGGAAGTGGTGCGACTTCCATAAGATCCCTTGGCATAACACTATTGACTGTCGCTCAAAGCAGTCGCTGGTGCCCAAAGTGAAAGCCTGTGAATCAGATGTGGGTTCTGACCTTGAGCCAGAACCAGAAAGGGGAATATAGATCATTGACTCGAAACCTAGTGCCACTATTGCTACTACCAAGCTCCAGCCTGGTGAACCAGACGAGCCAGAAGAAGGAGAACGCCTCTTCCATTCACAGATGTGGGTAAAATTCACCCCGTTGCACTTCATCGTTGATAGCGGTAGCTAGAAGAACCTCATCTCAGCAGAGGTCGTCAAGCAGTTGGCCCTTCTGACAACGGTGCACCCACAACCCTACACCATTGGATGGCTCCTCCAAGGAAGCGATCTCCGCGTCAGCCAACAGTGTCGACTTTCGTACAGCATCAAGCCCTTAAAATACAAGGTATTGTGTGATGTTTCTCCTCTCAAAGTTTGTGATGTTATTTTGGGCCAACCTTATTTATGGAAACATCATGTTGTATATGAGTCCATGTCTCATAGTGTTATTATTACTTTGAACAAGAAATTGTACAGGATACCCAAGGCAGTCCCACCTAGTGTTATTTCCTTGAACTCTGCTAAGAAATGCAGGAAGGCCATCTCTCAGACGGGGAAGTTTGTCTTCTTCATGATTCGCTCTCAGAATAAGTGAAAGATCACAGCCACATCTAGGGTCTTTGCGGACGACCTCTCCACATAGCAGAAGCAAGTAGATAATGTTGTGGAAGAATACTCAGATATCTTCTCCTAACCTACCAAGGTACCTCTACACTACCAGGTCAAGCACCCTATTGATCTGACCAATGACGCACCACCTCCCAATGGGCCAGTCTATCACCTCTCTATATTAGAGAATGAGGAGATCAAGCGATGGATCTAAGAAATTATTTTCAAGGGGCACATCCCTCCCATCTCATCACCTTGTGGGAGCCCAATCATGCTGGTACAGAAGAAAGATGGAACATGACGATTCTACATTGATTACCAGGCTCTAAATAAAATCATAGGTAGAAAATGGTACCTAATTCCCTGAATCAATGACCTCCTTGATCAACTCATGGGGGCCAAATACTTCAGTAAGATTGATCTGAAATCTGGCTACCACCATGTCCTGATAGAACAAACAGATGTATGGAAAACCACCTTCAAGTCAAAGGAAGGCCTTTTTGAATCGTTGGTCATGCCCTTTGGTTTGACAAATGCTCCAGCCACTTTCATGAGGATGATGGACGATATCCTGTGACCATTCACCAATAATTTTGTAGTGGTGTATCTGGATGACATTCTCATTTAACAAAAGACTTGGGTCGAACACTTGCAGCATATTCAGCAGGTTCTACACACCCTGCGGTAGCACAAGCTATATGTCAACTTGAAAAAATGCTCCTTCGGCATGGACAGGTTCCATTACCTAGGCTACATCATTGATCAGCATGGTGTACATGTGGATCCAGCCAAGATCCAAGTCATCCGTGATTGGTCATCCCCAACCACACTCACTGAGCTTCGGATCTTCTTGGGCCTTGCCAATTTGTACCACAGGTTCGTGTTGGGATTCTCCCATATTGCATGGGCCCTCAGCCAAATAACCAGGGGTGGTGGTAAGGAAAAATTTGTGTAGCACTGATCCCAACAACAAGCATTTGATGATTTGAAGTAGCGCTTGTGCTCAGCCCCAGTACTTTCACTACCAGACCTGCAACAGCCCTTTTAGATCAAGACAGATGCTTCAAACTATGTGGTGGGTGTCGTTCTCACTCAACACGGCCACCCCATGGACTATCATAGTGAGACACTATCAGATGTTATATGTAAGTACCCTACTTACGGAAAAGAAATGTACTCCATTGTGCAATCCTTCCACCAGTGGAGACATTACATTCTTGGGAAGAAGATAGTCATCCATGTTGATCATAAGCCACTGCAGTTCATGCAGACACAAGAAAAATTGTAGAATGATCTCCATCAAAAGTGGTCCACATACTTGCAGCAATTCCACCTCAACATCAAGTATAAAATAGGAATCACCAATCGCATCGTTGATTGCCTCAACAGACCGCCAATTGCGACACTCACCATGGTGCTAGACTCTTGTGGCCATGAGACCTCTGGATGGCCCCAACTCTATGAGACAGACTTGGACTTCACCACCAACTATCAAATGTTGGGTGCAAACGCAATTGTCGATAATTTCCATCTTCAGGATGGGTTGTTATGTCGTCTAGGCCATATCTGTGTTCCATCAAGTGAGCGAGCAAAGCTGATCTAGGAAGCCCACTACAGTTGGGTGGCAGGACACTTCAGAGTCAAAAAGAAACATTTATATTGGCTGAAACTTCAACAGGAGGTCAGCAACTATATCAGGTCCTGCACTGTCTGTGTTATTGCCAAACTGACTGCTAAAAAACAGGGCATGTACACCCCTCTTCCTACTCCTGACAGGCCATGGGAATCCATCTCAATGGACTACATGTCGGGCCTCCTGTCCACCAAGCATGGAAATGACTGTGTTTTTGTGGTTGTTGATTTCTTTTCTAAGATGGAAATTTTGGTTGCCTGCAAGAAGAACATCACAACAGAGGCCACTGCCCAGATCTTCTTTGAATGAGTCTAGGTACATTTTGGAATCCCAAAAACCATTGTCTTAGATCGGGACAGTTGATTTCTCAGCACATTCTGGTCGAGCCTCTGGTCACTGTTGGACACCAAGCTCACCAAATCCACAGCCTTCCACCCCCAGACAGATGGCCAAACAGAGGTCGTAAATTGAATGATTGTGCATATCCTTCGCATGTATAATTCAAAGAACCCTCTCATATGGGATGAGAGCCTTCCCTATGTCCAACATAGCTACAACCAAGCCCTGCATAGCTCAATCGGCCACAGCCCCTTTCAGGTAGGGTTGGGATTCCAACCATTGGGTCCTATAGATGTTGCACTTCCCCTTGTGATCACCTCAACTGACTCATCTCCTGCTCCAACTAAGGCTGAAAAAGCCACCTGATTCATTGAGAAAATTTAGCACATCCACCAATAGGTTCAGGATATCCTACAGAAGTCTAATGACAAGTACAAGTAGCGCCATGATCAACATCGGGTGCCACATAAGTTTCAGGTGGGCGACAAAGTTTGGTTGCACTTGCAGAAAGAATGCCTACAGGACCCCATCAGAAGCTTCACCCACTCCGTTATGGGTCGTACACCATCACCAAGGTTGTGGGGGATAATTAGTTTGAGCTCAACACTCCTCCTTTCCTTGGCCTGCACCCAGTGTTCAACGTGGATCTCCTTCGCCCTTATTTCCCACCATTATTGGACACCTTAGACATAGAAGAATAGATGACACCAAAAAATATCAACCTTGACTTCATACAACAGGCATCCAATGATCATATTGTGGACACACAAATCAAGGCCATTCGACATCAAAGGATCCATCTTTATCAAGTCGCCAAAGCAGGGCAGCTCCTGCACCAAGGCAAGTGGCTCACAGGGGGCCAAATTCAATAGCAATTTCCTCATCTGATGGGGGAACTCAACGCAATGGAGACCATTGCTTTTTAAGGAGGGAGGATTGATTCAGGTGGATATCAGTGGCCACCCACCTCTTCCAACTAGCTCAAAATAGTTTTCTGGCAATTTTGGCAATTTACTATTTTTAGCAGTTTTAACTTTCGGGGTCGTTTTGAGGGCCTAAATGAATGTTTTTCAGGATAGAGATTCTCAATGATAGTTGAAGGAATAATTGATACCCCAAAATGAATCTAATCGACAATACCTTTCCAGTGGGCTATCATACACCTAAAACGGAGATCGTATGCAAAAGTTACGACCCTGGGAAGTTGATGTACTAACTTACCCACACGGGGCCCATATGACTTTTGGCGCTCCATCTCCTAGGGTTAGGTTTTTGGATGTCTAGGGTTTTTGGAATTCTTGTTTATTGTAAAAAGACCTTCAGAGCCTCATTATAATGATCTTCTTGCAAATGAGTGCAGCTGTCACATCTCTTCTCAGAGATAAGCTACCACCGTTCCAACACGCTTATTTCCACTGCATTTTACAGTTTCAGCTTATTTCCTTATTGAATAAAAAACCAGTTTTATTGTATCTCTGTTATTTTTTGTTAAGCACCTATTAATAATCTGTAGTCATTTCATTATGCTCATAAAATTTGAATCAGCACCGTTGCGCTCACTGATAAAGCGCATCGGAAATACTGTTACATAATATTTTTTAAAAATCCGTTCATGAGTGTGTAATTTTTTTCAATTGTTTTTTTCGTTAATGGTATTTTTTTTTCGTTTTTTACTCTAATCACGGTGTTGTTATCAATACATATCACACCATTTTAATTTAAAGTATTTTTTTAAATTCATTTTTTCCTATCAGTGTGTTTCCGGTATTGTACGCACCGGTGATTTCATATTATTAAAGTGCACCGAAAGATAGTTTGTTTTTTTTAGCTGAAAATTATGTGATTTATTTATAAAAAATATTTAATATCTTTTGTATTGAATGGTACACGTTCTATATTGATAAAAAAAAGGTGTGAGAATAGTTCAAGTAACAAAAATTCTAATCGACACTATGATAACACATCCAAAAAAGCAAAAAAAAACAAGTTCTTTGTAAATTCTATACAAAATTAATATGTTTGAACTATATGTAAGTTTAACTAATATGTATTGGTTAGTGTGTTTCATGTTGAGCCACAAAATGAGGAATCTTGGTAAGATTCTTTGTGATCTAATTGCAGAAGAGCGTAAAAGCTTGATGGAAAAATTGCAAAATGATGAATCAGGTGAATGAAAAAATGTTATTCAATTTGAGTTATTTTTTGAATTTTCATTAATAATATACTAAGAATATTAGATAACATGTTTCAAACAATCTATTAATTCACATATGTTTAATATTCTACAGGGACCAACGACGAAGGAACAGAATGTCGTCCTAAGAAAATAAAAATTATAGAAGATGTAAATGATGATGAATTGGTCCTTAGCTCATCTGGAGTGGTGTTGGAGGTTAATGAAAGGGGGGGATTTTTTTATGAAACTATGAGGGATATAGTGGAACAAACGTATAGACGTACTTTCCACTTACAATACAGAAATCAATCCAATGATTCCAAGAACTAGGTGATATCTAAACTACAGGAAGCGTTTCTAGAGCAATGGTTAATGAGACCTGTCAGACTTGCAATAGAAAAAACATACAACAACAACAAAAAGAATCATTCAAAAAGTAATATTCCTAAAAATGTTTGTCTAGAATATGTATATATTACTACAAAGCATTTCTTTGTTAATATCAATTTTGTTATATTTAGTTATCATATATCAATATAAAAGTAGTTTATTGTCATGTTACTTTTTTTAGGAAGATTATGAAAATCCCAAAGGATCAACGAGATGATATCTGAAATATGCCAGTAGGAATGTCCAAAAAAATGTACAAGGAGATGATCAAAGAAATGGACATAATTGCATCACAGGAGGAGCCATCTCAACAACAATGTGCTTCAAATGTATAAAATCATTGAATTTTTCTATTAGGTACATATAAATAAATAATTTAGCATTAAATATTAATTTTCAAGTATTTTCTTGCAGAAAAGAAAACAAAATGGAACCCATTCAGCACATAGAACAGGACGACAAGGAAGAAATGGTTGATAGCAAAGTTTGTGAGTAATTGATATTCCCTTATAACAACTTAATATTTCATTTTTTTATATTTTAAGTGTTTTACAACAGCCAACCTTGAATGTCTTCAAACAGGTGCTAACATACAAAGAAGAGCCATCGGAAGAATTGATTGACATTGGGTTAAGTATGGGTTGTGAGTATATGTTGGCATATCAAAAATTAATTGTGGAATTTGTAAGTATCTATGTTGTTTTACTTCTCTCATTTTATAATTAATGGAACAAAAAAATCATTTATATTAAATCTATGATTTATTATGGGGTATAAAACTTGCAGGAAACAAAGTATGAAAATGTGCCAACATAAGAGTTGTTGACAGAAGGCATGAGATTTGGTTTTGAAAGAATGTGTATCATTCAGGAGTCAATTCTTTGTATGGTATGTCGCTTTTCAATTTACATTCATGTATATTATGTATTTCAATTTTCAGTATTCTCACCAATGTAGATACACTCGTTACACTTTATTTTTATTTTTGTAGATGGAACTTGAAGAAGTATAGGAAAACAATTGGGGCAATCCACAAAACATTCTACCAAATAACCCAAGTCATGGAAGTATCTCGAGCACTGACAACAATTCCAGCGAAGAATGATGATCAATATATTTGGATATCAATGCAAGTTGTTGTATTTTTTGAAATAATTGTTTATGAAAATCAGACATTTTGTTTAATGTAATGGACATAGTGTTTCAATTGAAAGACAAGG
>JZKD02S0560790.1:237045-256135 GCA_000966675.3 Picea glauca
GGCATCCGAATAGTTTGGATCTTACTCGCTTTCATGATTTAGTGGGATCATCCTAACCTCCTCACCTTATCTTCTTCAGCTTATAAAAGGAGAGTAATTCTCATGGAGAAAGTTATCTTTTTGTTGGCTTGGAATTATTAGCTTGGTTGGAGTGGTTTTGAGATTTGCTTTGTCAAGATAGATTGTGAGTAGTTATTAGATCTATAGTTTCAGATCCTTGGAGCAAGAAGTGTGTGGGGAATGAAGGACAGTTGGAAGGGACCTTACGACATCAAGGCAATGGTTGTAATCTCTCTTTCACATTTAATATGATACAGTAATATGATTCTTTCCTATAAAGCTTGTTGTGTTTTATATTATGATTCCTTGATCACATACATAGGTTTATATTGAGTTTATGCTATCGCTATCACTTTGGTTGGTTTGTGTTGTTTTGATATTGACTGCACAAGAGCGCTGGAGCGAAGCGGGAGCAACAAAGACTATAGGAAGCGATTATAAAGTATGTTACTTATTCTTGCCTCTTAGTAAATTCAATATTTAAAACTTAAGGAAAGCGTCCTATTCTGTCCTGTTTTGTTCTAGATCCAGGTGGATCTAGGGAGATCGGTTTGTGTCCGCACTTACGGATTTATCCTTAAACAATATCCCTCTTTAATCTTTATGTTCCTGTCTTGTATTCTGAGAAAAGAGTTTGTTGGAACAGTCTTAATGAATTCTTAGAACATCATTCCCCTAGCAACATCATCCTTGCGGGGGATTTAAACATTGTCTTAAAACCCAAAGAGAAGAGGGGAGGAATTGATAGCAGAGACACCATGCTCCCCATGGTCGAAACCCTCATTCAGCAATGGGATCTCCTTGACTTCAGTCCGTCCAAAGGGCTCTACACATGGTCCAAAAATAGAGTGGGAGCAGAACATATTTTAGCCCGTCTGGACAGATATCTTGTCCAAGACACTCTGATGATGAGTAAGAAAATAATTAGCACCAAAATTCTGCCGAAATTGACCTCCGATCACAAACCAATTCAGCTCATTCTAGAGGATGAAGAAGATCTTGGCCCAATTCCCTTCCGCTTCAGCCCTCTTTGGGTTGAAAAGGACGGATTCATTGACACAGTGAAAGTTGCATGGGGCAAATCCTTCTCGGGGTCTTCCAGCTATGTGTGGGAACAAAAACTCAAAGCCACAAAGCAAGCATTGAAGAGATGGATAAAGAATCAAGATCCAAACCCAAACAGTCAAAGAAAAGAAATTGTTCAGACTTTAGAAGCGCTGCAGACTGAAATGGAAATCAGAGAGGTCACTCCATTGCTGCTCAATGAAGAAGTTAAAACTCAATGCTCTTCATTCTGAGCTTTCCGAATGGAGGAAGAATATTGGAGAATCAAGTCTCGAAGTTTGTGGCTAAAGGCAGGCGATCGCAACACCTCCTTATTCCATCGCCAATATAGAGAAAGACTCTCAAAAAACCATATCTCTAAAATTACAACAGCAGAGGGGCAGATTTGCAAAGGTTTCAGCCAGTTAAAAGAGGCAGCAGAAACACATTTCAAACACCTCTACACAGCAGACCCCCAAAACAGCGAGGAAGATACTGCTGACCTCCTTGCAAACATCCCTCTCCTGATCAGCCCTGAAGACAATGCCATCCTCACAAATCCCATCACTGAAGAGGAAATCATAAAAGTCATTTGGTCCATGGAATCAAACAAGGCCCCTGGGCCTGATGGATTTTCAATTCTCTTCTACAAGACCTGCTGGGACATCATCAAAGTTGACCTCTTAAAGATGGCACAAGGATTTATGAAAAAATCCAAAATAGGAGGAGGAACCAATTCCACCTATCTCGCCGTCATCCCCAAAGAAACCAACCCTGAAACCTTCGCCAGATTTAGGCCAATATCGCTTTGCAATGCCTCCTACAAAATTCTGGCAAAGCTTCTAGCAAACAGGATCAAACCTTTGCTCAACAGGCTGATATCCAGCAATCAAGGTGGCTTTGTAGAAGGCAGGCATATCCTGGATAATGTTATCCAAGTCCAAGAGATAATTCACTCAAGCAAGCAACAAAACGAAAAAGGCATGTTAATAAAACTCGACATGGCCAATGCCTTCGACCGATTCAACCGAGCCTTTCTCTACAAAGTCCTACATTCTTATGGTTTCTCCTCTCATTTTGTCAACCTAATCACAGCTTGCACTGACAATCCCTGGATTGCCCCTCTCGTTAATAGTCGTCCTTCTTCCTTTTTTCAAGCCCAAAGAGGCCTCCGGCAAGGATGCCCACTCTCTCCTTTCCTGTACATCCTGATGGCGGATTCCCTCAGCAGAAAGTTAACAGTTTCACAAGCAACAGGCTCCCTTCCAGGATTAAAACCCTCCAATTCCTCTCCATCCCAGAACCACTCTTTGTTTGCTGATGACTCTCTACTTTTGGGGGGTGCTTCTGTTCAAATAGCCAAGGAATTTGACTCAGTCTTAAAGCAATATTCCAGGGTCTCTGGTGCCTTAATCAATGAAAGGAAAAGTGCAATTTATGGTTGGAACATTGGACAGAGAGAACTCACAGGTATCTCCAACATCCTCGGCTTCACAGGTCATGCCCATTGGGAGAAGATTCATTATCTCGGCCTTCCAATTACTAACAGCTGCAATAAGAGGTTGTTGTGGTCAGACATCATTAGCAAAATCAAAGCGAAAATTTCTGCATGGGGAGGCTATTGGCTCACCAAGGGAGGCAAGGTCGTCCTGATCAAAGCAGTGTTAGCAGCGCTCCCAATTTATCAAGCAGCCTTCATTCTCGCCCCCAAAAGCGTGACTGATCAAATTTCTAAGCTGCTCCGCGATTTACTTTGGCAGGGGGGGAAAGGGAATCACCATAAATATCACCTGGTCATATGGGAAACGGTCAAGTGATCAATGACTGAGGGAGGACTTCAAATTCGCGATCCAGCGATGGTAAATCATGCGTTTGAAGGTAAAATCGTGTGGAACCTATTCACAAACCCAAAGCATCCTGTCAGCAAAATTTTGAAGGCGAAGTATGCTCCCCACGTCCAATACAGAGATCTGCAAGTAAGCCACAACCGCCACAGCACGCAGGTATGGAGACTCTGCAATAAAAGTTTAAATTTTTTTAAAGGAAAGGCGTACAGGATCCCAGGTAACGGAAAACATATCAACCTATGGCATGACCGCATTATGGATAGAGATCCCCTTGAAGACAACGATGAAATCATTGAATTGAAAGAGTGGTTGGAACATGCAGGGATAAACAGTGTTTATGACTTATCCAAATGGGACAGTCATGATGACTGGAAAGGGTGGGACTTTTTCGGAGTTCCAGATCGCCTAAAACAGCAACAATGCATTTTAGAAGAGTTGTTGGAAGATGCGGCCCCAGTAAACAGGAAATCGAAAGATAGCTGGGGGTGGGGGAGATCAGGAAACTATACAGTATCATAAGCTTACAATGCGCTACAGCGAGTTAGGAATTGCAGTAAATCTCTGGATTTTTGGAGGAAAGTCTGGGATCCGCTAGCTCTACCCAAGGTTAACTTTTTCTTTTGGACTTTGGTTCACAACAAGATGTTAACGGGAGACAACTTGGAAAAAAGAAGCATTGCTGGGCCGCACAGATGTGAACTGTGCAGGAGTAGCACAGAAACAGCTAAGCATCTCTTCATGGATTGCAACTTTGCCAAAGAAGTCTGGAGCCTCATTCTTTAGGATTTAAAAATCTCAGTCCCTCAATTTCATTCTGTAGCAGATTTATTTGCTGCCTGGAACCAATGCTACCCAAAAAAAATCCCCAGCAAATCAATTTGGAGAAAATTTTGGAATGCCATCCCCAAATATGTTTGCTGGCAGATTTGGCTGACCCGGAATGATCTTATCTTCAATGAAAAGCAGCAAGCCCCTCTTTTGGCAGCAGCAAAGGCTAAGGCCTTCCTCTTGGAAGCAGCTCAACATCATTTTACAGATTGTGCTTTGCTGCTCCCTGAGGAAGAGAGGTGGATGGGCCCCCTTTCTCCACATCCTCGGAATCAGCTTTCAGCCCCTCAAGCGATGAACCCGGTTTGGAGAAAAAGAGATTTTGAAGCAACCTTTCAAGAATGGTGGAGAAAACAACAAATTACCACAATCTTCTTCGATGGAGCCTCCAAAGGCAATCCTGGGACAGCAGGAGCAGGAGGAGACTTATACGCCTCGGATGGGTCAAGAAGGGACAGTTTTAGTTGGGGCCTCGGTCAGAAAACCAACAACCAAGCAGAGATCCAAGGCCTTCTCAAAGCTTGCCAAATAGCCAGAGACAGAGGATATAAAGTCTTCCAAGCCTTTGGAGATTCAGAGATTCTAATAAAAAACTTAAAATCGGATAATTTGTTCACCAATGCAAGTCTCAACAAAACTCTGAGAAGATTAAAGAGAACCCTGCTCAACTTCGACTCCTACAAATTCTTCCACGTTCTCAGAACTTCAAACAGTGAAGCAGACCAATTGGCGAACAAAGGATGTACTCTCCGGAAAGGGAAGCTTCTCCTAAATGATGAAACATCATTCCATCCTTGTAACTCTTGAGTAATCTGCGTTAAGAATTAGTGCAAGGACCAAAATAGAAGCTTTGTAATGCTGGCTGCCATGGCGCATGTCCATTTTCTTCTCTAATAAATAAATCATACCCGTTTCAATTAAAAAAAAAAAAAGTATGCATGTACACCAACATATACAAAATTCATACTCAAAATTATTTAAACACACACACACAAACACACATTGCTTAAATTGTTGACTTATGTTCTGTATAAATGGGTTGAAGGTGTTGTGATAGTAGCATATGCATACTCAACTCCATTTGAACTTGTTTGTGCATTCTGTAACTCTCCTATAGGGGCATCTACACTGATAAAAGATGCAATGATTGATTTTGTTAAAGGTAATAAGAGATGCCCTTTTATATATAAGCATTACCTAAATGTTATTATCCACACCATCAACAACAATATTGTGCAATTAGAGAACCTATACTGCATGATTTAATTCCAGGCCTAACAAAAATGCCATATGAAATATATCTACAAAAAAAATCAAACATTGTTTATATGCTATGTGACCTTTGAGTGCATAGCAGATTTACACTAAATGAAGACGACGTACTCCTACATGTCGAATAGAAAAAAGCGTTTTGCAAGCTAGTTCACGTATGCTCAAGAAAACTTGAATTGTTGACTTTTCTTATTAACTTGAATCACTGAATTTACTTATTGATAAGTGATATGAAAAATGATCCTAACTTATATTTCACTCTACATGTTTTGTTTTTTTTGCGCAGTGAATAGAGAGGGAAAATCTATGATTTGACAATGGCTTTTCTTAAAAGGCTTAAATATTATGTGTTTTACGTTGTCTTTTTCCAAGTCCTTCATCCATTCTAGCTCTGCAACAACTCAATATTACATCTATAAACTTAGTCATTCTTGGAAGCCTATTACTCATCATCTAGAACATTCAAACTAATTCAAATTATTGGCTTTAATCTTCTCCTCCTCCCTTCCTTACCATTTCATTTTCTTTTTTCCCCTCTCTATCTTCCAATTTATTTTAATCCTTTCTTATTATTAATTATTCAATTTAACTTGTTTTTGTTGATTTTATGGTAAGCTGATGCATTTTTAATTTTCTTTCTTATTTAGCATAAACTAAACCATAACTACTGCAGCAAACCAAGATCACATGAAGAATAACCATGCACAAGAACACAAGAAGTATCCTGGGAAACCCTTCTCAACAAGGGAATAAAACCCAACCAATCCTTTGCTATATTCTCAAGAGAAAGACCTCCCACACCATCACCAAATCTAGCACACAAGAGGGTGTTGTAATTCTCATAATTTTAGACCACAACTTCTGAAATCATGAGATGACACAATGTTAAGTGTGTTTCTTCAATGGGGATTCACATTTATTTATATAAGACTTATAAAATCAAATTATGTGTCTATTGGCACAATAGAGCCGACCTCAATAACTCAAAATATAATTATTAATTATCTTTTACATTATGGTGGGGCCGACCTATACCCTTTACATCACAAATAGGGTTATCGGTAAGACTGACTCTTGGACAATATAGCAAGGGATCTTATGCACCCACTAGTGATCGGCCATTAGGGGCACATCCATCTATGCTCAACCATAGGGATTTCCACATCTCTATCTCACTATGTCTCATAGGAGAACCACACTCACTAGTGCTCAGCCACTAGGATCAAGTTCACTTGTGCTCAACCATAGGAATGTCCAACTTGGAAAATCTTCTTTCTCATTGCGTTACACAGGAGAATCATCTGGAGAATCATCTCAACTCTCTGCACAAAGGAGGCTAATACATCATTTCATCTTTGTCTCAGAACAATGCACCCAACTCATGGGATTTTCCACATGTTCACATGTGCTCAGCCACAGACACATCCAACTCAAGGGATCTTATTTCTCATTGCGTTACACAGGAGAATGATCTGGAGTATCATCTCAAATATCTGCACAGAGGATAACAGTAAACCCATCACATGGGCTCCTTCACCCCTCACAAGGGTACACAATAGTCCATCTCCATCTCAAAGAGGAACCACACACCCAACTCATGGGCTTCCTCACCCCACACAGGGGCACACAACATTCCTTCTCCATCTCAGAGGGGAACCACACACCCAGCTCATGGGCTTTCTCTCAGGTCGTTTTACTCAGTTTGTGTCCTAGAGGATGTCTCACACAGTTGTAATCATCAACACTCCCTCTCAGCTAGGAAAGCATTCTCCACTAGGACAAGTCTCTCATGGAAGTACTCGAACTTTGTCTTGGTTGTAATCATCAACACTCCCTCGCAACTAGGGAGGTAATCTTCAACAAGCTAGTTTCTTACGGAAGTACTCAAAATTTGTATTGGCAAGTTGTTTGGTGAAGATATCTGCAATCTACTCATGTGTAGGAAGGTACTGCACGTGTACTAATTTCATCTACAACATGTCTCTAATATAATGATGTTTTATCTCAATGTGTTTCGATCTATCATGAAACAAAGGATTCTCAGAGAGCTTCACACATATTTGGTTATCAAAAATAATAATAGGATCCATCTCATGAATAATTCTATCAAAATCCTGCGAAGCCACACTGCTTCTCGAACTTCCACACTCGATGCTATATACTCTTCTTCTATGATACTCAAGGCCACAGAGCTTTGTTTCCTACTGCACCAAGAAACCATGGCAAAATCCAAGATAAAACAACAATCGGATATGCTCTTCCGGTCCATTGTACTCTTTTCTCAATATGTATCGGCATATCCATGCAAACTCAAGTTCACACTGGGGTGTATCTCAGGCCATATCCAATTGTGTCTCACATATATCTCAATAAATTATTTACTACTATCTAGTGACTCTATCTCAGCTGACTCATGGATTGACTAAGAATATTCATTGCATAGCATATATCAGGTCCGGTGTTAACCAGATACATCAATGATCCAATCAATTGTCGATACACGTGTGGATCAATCTCATCTGAATCATCATCATTTATTTTTCGTCAAATCCATCACCATCAGTGTAGACATGGATTTGCATTCTGTCATATTGAACTTCTTTAACATCCCCACTGTATATTTTCCTTGACTTAGGAAAAGTATCATTGGTCATTTGTCATACTTCTTGTCCCAAGAAGTAATGCATCATACTCAAATCCTTCATCTCGAAATCAGAAGTTGAGGCTTGCTTGTATCCAATAACACAGCTTCCTAAATAAGTCATCAAAATCAGGCTCTTGTCACCAACAATGTAATAGTATAGGTTTGGATTAGCAACACTCTTGTTCAAACCCAAACTCATCAAGAATCCATCTATCTTATCTAGTTTCCAACTCATGGATGGTAGTACAAATGGAAGTGCATCGGGCTATTGGATCAATATGTCTCATCATGGTTCACTCCCTTTGCTTGTGAGAATTCTCTGACTACAAGTCTCATTTTGTATTTCTCGACACTTCCATCAGCTACATGTATTTCTTCCTCTTGCAGAGTTTGTCAAGCCCAAACAGGCCTTTTATGTCCTACTGTAAATTCCCTAGGAATATCAACTAGAATAATTGGATCAACTGTATCAATGGCTATCTCCCTCTGGACTGCTTAAGAGGAAGAAAGTATTGTCTCTCTTTCTCAATTAGTTTGACTCCTTCTGAGTCAAGTGACTCCCTCTGAAGTTTGAAGGATAAGCATCTTCCTTTGTTATTAACCTTCCTGGAACAAGGAAGCAAACGAAAGGAAACAAGACAAGAATATCTCCTAGAGAATATTCATGAGTACATCTTTAGAATATAAACAATTTACGAATTGTTGTCACAGCTACAATACCTATTTGTAATGTAGCAACCTTAGAAGTGTAGTTTAGATTCATGTTAATTAAAACAATCAAACCTGAAGTCTTCACTTCCAGTGTGTTGTTCTTCTAAATGCACTGAGACCTCTATGGGTCCATGATTGAACCAAGGGTTCCTTCCTTCTACAAGTACCCTTATGACAATGATGCAAATAATATATATACAAGTGCATACCTAAGAGTGTACACCAATGGAGGTTCTCCTTGTTTGTCAATGTCATGATGAGCATTGACATTCCTCGCTTGTTTTCCATAGACTTAGAAGGAAAATTATGTTGTTGTAGCTTCCTGTGGCCACCTGCCACTGCTACATTCTATAAACAGACATGTTTTCCCCTGTAGCCACCTTGTACTATACAAGTCTCTGCATCAACCTTATAGCTCAAGACTGTAATCAAGGATTTATTGTTGTTTGTAGATGACATAAGTAATAATGAGAACCTCCTTGTTGTCAACCAGTGTCTTGTTTGTCTGAAATACCATTGAGCTGCAAGCACAAATATTTAAGACCAAAAACTTCAACCAACCACTAATGTTGTCTTTCGGATAAGCAACTTGTTGACGATTAAAATCGCAATGATGGATTCCTCCTGCAAAGGATTGCTAAAGTGTTATTATTTAACTATTATAATAATATAATACTAGTAGGTGGGACCCCCTTGTAGACTAGAGGCACAAGGATAGACATATTACATTTATATGTTGTTGTTTTTGTTGTTGTTGTTATATGATGTTGTCTACACAATCCTATACAGTTGATGATGAACTCTTGGTTCCATTTGATGTTATAAATGGGTGGTTGAGGAATTATTGCTAAATTTCGTTGGTATTTACTTGCGATACATAAAAGTTCCATGGGTATGAGGATCATGATGTTTACAGGTGATATGTTATGTTATGTTATAACCTTGATTACTGATTCATATATTGATCACTAACCCATATATGATCTATGGAAAGGACAATTAAATGGGAGCTAGCTCAAAACAAAAAGAAAGGAACTATGTCTTAATATTAAGGCCATGGTAAAATACTACATATAAACTCCAAATGAATGAATACAAGTGTTAGACCTAGCTATTATACTATGTGTTTGACTAAAGGACTATGCAATTTTTATTAAAATTTGAACAGAGGTGCATATGGAAACGTTGATATATGATTATCGTATGGATTTATGGCAAGAGGTTAATGTATAGATATGATATATCTCAGGTGGCGCACGATACAATAGATATGTGTTTAGCTCTTTACGATGGGCATTGCATTAAATTTTGGGATTGAATATTGTTTAATGTTAGTGGTGAATGTTATGTTAGTGGGTTGGCTCATACATGGATTTGAATATGTTGGACCTATTGTCAGTGATGTCAATAGTCAATGTGATGATCTGCTGTTAATGATGAACTACCAGAGATGAGATTGATGTGATGATTTGTTGTTAGTGATGAACTACCAGAGATGAGATTGTCATTGATGTCAATGTCATATCAGTCAGTATAAGATGTCAAACAGTATTGTAGAGATAAAAAGTGCAAGATTAGGAGGAGGAATGAACAAGAGGATCGAACAGTATGAAGATCAAATCTCAGAAGGAAAAGAACATTGCACAGTATATCAAAAGAAGCAAACAGTATGAAGAAATTCATGATTATTGTTTATCAAGATAGGATCAAAAATCCTATGATAAAAGCTTGGGAGGGTTATAAAACACAAAGATGATCCAATCTCATAATAGATGGCGCATTGAAACTCAGTAGGTATGGCGCGAATGAAACTCAGACCAAATCGTGACCGTTGATGCGCAATTTTCAAATCTACAGCATGGATAAATTGCAAAGATCGAAAGAAGAATTAAAATACTTGCCAGTTACAATCCCACAATATGTCTGGATCATCAGATCTCATAGCTTTAAAGGTCTATGACTGTGGTCTATCCAACAAACAATGAGTTTAATTCAGACTAAATCATGACCGTTGGATGCACAATCGCCAAATCTATCGCAGGGGTGAATTGCGGAGATTGAAAGGAGAATTAAACATCAAGCTTGTTCCAATCCTGCAATTATTTAGGACCATCTGATCTTATAGCTTTGAAGATCAACGATTGCGGTTAACTCAACAATAGCGCACAACTTCCAATTGTGTATTTTGGGTGACGAGTTAAATCACTCGCAAGTTGTGTTTCCACAATCATCCTTGATCGTGTATCTACTTCAAAAATCTTCACAAACGTTGGATCACTTTTGAGTGGAAGGACAGGATAAGCTGCATCACAGAAAGATCGATCTGTCGATATAAGACCCTGATCAAGGAACAACATTCTCTTCGAGTCTAAAGTTGCGAGGAGGTTATGCTCCAGAAAGTTTGAGATTTGAAATTCCCAAAATGTGAATTTTCATCAATCGTCGGATCATTTCAAAGTGGAAGGATAGGATAAGCTAGAAGAGATGCATTGCTCACAGATCAAGCTGTCAATCTAGGTTCATGATCGATGAATAGCATTTACTTCAAATCTAAAGTTGCAAGGAGGTTATGCTCCAGAAAGTTTGAGATGTGAAATACCTGAAGCCTGGAAATCCGAAATGAATAAGGATCGTCCTATTTGGAGGACATACAAGGATCATTGGATCAGGTTTGTTGGTCAGTAGACCACGTCATCAAGGACATGTGGCAGACAACGTCATCAAGGACATATGGCAGACCACGTCAGTAGGTACACGTGGAAGACCATGTTAGCAGCCAACATCAGCAAAGACATGTGACAAACCACGTCGACAAATACACATGGCATAATCAGATGATGACATGTGTCAAGAGAAAATTGGCTTGTTCCATGTCAACAAGTGACGTAAGCAAGTTACGTCACTACGGGAGAATTGCTTCGGGAGTTTTATCACGAACGAATGTCAAAAGTCTCAAAGTCTCGAAGGATGAAGGTTTGAAGTCACTCTTAACCGTCGATCTGAGATACCCTTCAGATACTATCCTGACTATTATATCAAGGAGATGAACATGTGTCACATCAAGAGATCTGCGTCGACATCGAAAAGAAACTGTGACATACCACGTCAGTAGTCTACGTCAGCAAGGACATGTCGCACAATCAGAGAACGACAAGTGTTAAGATGAATCGTCATTTTAGGTACGTGCAAATCATGAATCAGAGTGACACGTGGTAGCTACTCGACTCGTGACACACCAGGAAGTGACGTAAGCAACTTATGTCACTCCGGGAGTTTTACCACTGCACTTGCCCAAAGTCTTGAAGTCTCGAATGTCGAAGTCCTGAAGTGGACACGAGACGTTCGATCTGAATATCACTTTGGGAGCATTCTCGACCATCGATCTACTAAAGTGGAAGGATAGTGTAAGTGGAAACATTAAACCGATAGCAAGAGGTCTCCACAGTTTTATGACTGACACAGCAGGTGATCACTCCAGAGGAAAGAAGGGGTTGAGACTTGAAATATCCAATGTCCAGAGACCCGAAGGAGATATCAACCGTCAATCTAATATTTGGTTGCATTCTCAGTCATTGATCAAAATATAATGGAAGGATAGCATAAGCATAATAGACAAAGTCGCAGAGTAAAATGTGTCCATCCATCTCATTGCTTGATTAAGTCCTTATCGTTGGATTAAGCAATGAAGGATAGATGTAAGAATCGAATTGACCATTGATCTGGTTCCGAGATATAATGTGAACCATCTGATTTGTTCGGCGATATCATATTCGAGAGATTTGAAATGTTGGAAGTCACGAAGACTCAAAGGGTGAAGACCTGAAGTCCCGACAATCATCCATCTCATCAGGAGATCGAATCATGACCGTTGAATCGATAAAATCTCAAGAGCTCATCTCGCCTAGCGTCTGGTCAACGCCATTGGTCATATGGTAAAGAGATTTAAAGGGGAAAATGTAATACGTTGCTTAAATTGTTAAGCATGTGGTTCTACGCCATTGGTCATATGAACATGGTTTGAAGGAAGCGTCGATCTCTGTTATCATAGAGATGAAGGAAATCGATCCATGACTGTGATTGATTTGTGAAAGGAAAGGGGATTCACAAGTTGGCCCAATAACTTAAATAAGTTTTGAGCATAAACAAGTATAAAAACAAACATGATTGGTTCAATTGAAAGTGCATTGGTGAAGGAAGAATGGCTTGTGAAGTGAAGAGGCGGATCTGGACCTTAGGTCCCTGCGAATATAAGAGAGATGTAGAAGTGAAGAAGGCATTGAATATATTAGAGGAAAGACAAAGTGAAGAAGGCAAGAATTTCAGAGTGAATATGAAATGTGATGACGAGTGTTTATGGTATACCTTTGATCATGAGATAGAGTTGATTCTATAATGGATCACTTCTACTAGAGTCGGTTTCTCTAGTTGGATAGACTGCTTTCTATTAGCAAGGTAGGTCTTGCTTTGGAGTTGGTGCTCTCTTGAGAGTTGGTGCTCTCCAAGGAGTTGGTTCTCCTTACTTCAGTTGGTGCTAATACAAAATAGTTGTTGCTAGGAAAATTATATTCACATATATTCATATAAATTATATATAAACATCTATTATCTTTTGTGTCCATTGTGATTATGATTTGATTGTTCTTAATCTGTTCAAATATGTTTTAACTACTAACTTGTAAGAAGAAGAAAAGTTAGGAATAGTCCACACACTAATTCACCCCCCCCCCTCTTAGTGTGGGCGGTGTGTTCAACAATTGGTATCAGAGGGGGTTCCTTCAAAACACAGTTTAACCACTAGAAGGTAGATCCTAAAGAAATGGGTGGACAGATGGCTCTCTCTGCAATTGAAGCTCCCTTATTTGATGGAACAGATTATTCTTCATGGAGAGAAAATATGAAACAGTATTTGAAGTCAAGAGGATCTGAAGTTTAGAATTCAGTAGTAAGAAAGCCCTGGGATTTAAATACATCAAAGAATCTATCAAAGATTATAGTCCAAAGAATAGCAAGGAAGAACAATAAAGTGGCATTGAATATTCTTCTCAATGGATTATCAGATACAGTCAAGTCAAGCATAGGACTATGCACATCTGCCAAAGACTTATGGCTGAAGTTAGAAAAGATGTATCAAATCAAAAGTAAAGACACAGAAGGTAGTCCTATCAAGGATGAAGATGAAGACTCAACCATCAATAAAGGTAAAGAATCTCCACAAATTTTCGATTGCAGTAATGTTGATATTGAATTTTCCCCTACAAATAAAGAAGAAGACTCAGATAAAATAACAGAATGTTCTATTAGCATTTATCTCGTGGACGAAGTAGAAGAAGAACTATCCAAGGCCAAACAAAAGGTTGATTGGAGTCTCTGTGAATACTGATATGATCATAATGATTCAGACTATAGCTATCTTCATGACTACACTAAAGAATTTCTTGAAAAGAGTCAAAAGCATATCTTGGAAATAAAGAAAATGCTCAAGGACAATAAAAATATAATATATGAGCAGGATAATCAGTTAGAAGAAAAAGAAGAGGATATCTAGAAGCTGAAGAATGAAATCAGTCAAGAAAATGAAGAGGAAATTGAGAGACTGAAAAATGAAATCAGTCAAGCAAAGGAAGAGGAGATCGAGAGACTGAAAAATGAAATCAGTCAAGAAAAGGAAGAGGAAATTGAGAGACTGAAAAATGAAATCATTCAAGCAAAAGAAGAAAAGAAGGAAGGTGATAAACCAAGAAAAAACCTTGCAGATCTAAAAGAACTAAGGGAAAGCTATGTCAGTCTTAAAATCCAAATTGAAGAAGAAGAAGTTGTGGATCTTAGAAAGAAGGTTGAGAATTCAAACACCTAAATCAAGTTCTTGAACAACTCTATGACCCTGGATGAGATCTTGGATATTCAGAGATCACCAAATGACAAATCCGGTCTTGGATACAAAAAGGAAGAGATTAGTACTCCTAAGAAATCTGATGAAGTTCCTTCATTTGTAAAAGGTGAAAACAAGTCTGACACAAGTCCTTCAATTATAGAGGATGAAAACAATTCTGACACAAGTCCTTCATTTGCAAAAGATGAAGACAGGTCTGACACAGCTCCTTCATCTATAAAAAGTGAAAGCAGGTATGACTCAGGTTCTTCACATTCAAGGAGTAAAAGCAACACTACAAAATTTAGAAGATCATATCAAGGAAGACATCCAGAAGCTACACATACACCTCAAAGCAATCTTAGAAGAGAGACACCTTCATGGATGAATCAAAGAAGGTATGAGAGTGTTTTTAATGGTTATTGTTTTTCTTGTAATGAATATGGTCATAAAGCCTTGGATTATAGGCATCATGGAAGAAAACAATTTGGTAGGTCCAACAACAGTATAAGATGTTGGAACTGCAATCATGTTGGACATATTGTTTCACATTGTTACACTATGAGATGCTACAATTGTGGTGGATATGGACACAAAGCCAATAACTGTTGGAACTCAAGAAAACAGTCAATAAGAAATGTGTCATACAGTACGACAAAAGGAGTAAATGGAACATGGAAGAAAAATGAAGTTGCGGTAATAGATGATAAGAGAGCAAAGTTCAAGAAACCAGGACACTCACAGATGTGGATAGAAAAGACTGAACAAGTGAAGATGAGTGAATTTAATTGCTACAAAAAGAATTGCAGTGATGTGACAAGCATAGTATAAAGTTGTCTCAAACAAATTTAGAACAATGTACAGTAAAGAAGCATCTTGGATAAAGACGGATACATCTGATTAGAGACTGATGAGAATCAATGGGTAGATCCAAGAATTGTTTGAATAAGATGAGCTACAATTGCATAGTGTTCTTGTAGGATAGAGACATCCACAGAAACAGCATTTTTATGTACAAAATGAAGTACATGACCTAATGTAGAGATAACAAGAGGAGAAACCATGTCAGAAAAAACTACCCATTTAGAAACAAATGGGGAGAACAGTTAGTAAATTAACAGGGGAAGAAACCTTGTAAGGAAGAGCTACCTTTTCAGAAACAAAGGGGGAGAGTAATCAGAATCAGAGAGAGAGCATATTGACAGGGGGAATCATTCTGTTATGGCAGGCAAAACATAATTGTCGGAAGAGTTACCCAAATTTAGATTCTGGTCAGTAACATAAAGAGATTTACCACAGGAGAAAAAACCCTTTTCCATTGATGTCAAACGGGGAGAGAAAACTTCATAAGAGGAAAGAATCAAAACTTCATATGAGGAAAGCATCATCACAAGGGGGTTTTTTTATATGAAGTTAGTGTGTTTCCCTCAATGAAAAAGGGGGATATTGTTGGACATATTATCATTGATGTCAACAGTCGATGTGATGATCTGTTGTTAATGATGAACTACCAGAGATGAGATTGATGTGATGATCTGGTGTTAATGATGAACTACTAGAGATGAGATTTTCATTGATGTCAACAGTATATCAGTCAGCAGGATATGTCAAAAAGTATTGCAGAGATCGAAAGCACAAGCTCTGGAGGAGGAACGAACAGGAGGAGTAGACAGTATGAATATCAAAGCTCAGAAGGAAAAGTGCATTGCGCAGTATATCAGAAGAAGCGAACTGTGTGAAGAAATTCATGATTATTGTTGATCATGATAGGATCAACAATCCTATTATAACATCTTAGGAGTGTTATCAAACGCAGAGATCAAAGCTCATAAGATATGGCACATTGAAACTAAGTAGGTATTGCATGAATGAAACTTAGACCAAATCATGACCGTTGATGTGCAATCGCCAAACCTACGGCAGGGATAAATTGTGGAGATCGGAAGCAGAATTAAACTACTCACCAGTTACAATCCTGCAATCTATCTGGATTTTTATATCTCATAGCTTCAAATATCTATGACTGCAGTAGATCCAACAAACAATGAGTTTGAGTCAAACTAAATCGTGACCGTCGAATGCGCAATCGCCAAATCTACGGCAAGGATGAATTGAGGAGATTGAAAGGAGAATTAAAAATCATGCTTGTTCCAATCCCACAATTAGTCAGGACAGTCCGATCTTATAGCTTCGAAGATCAATGATTGTGGTTAACTTTCCAATGGCGCACAACTTCCAATTGTGGAGTTTGGGTGACGAGTTAAATCACTCGCAAGTCGTGGTTCCGCAATCATCCTTGATCGTGGATCTGCTTCAAAAATATTCATAACTGTTGGATCACTTTTGAGTGGAAAGACAGGATAATCTAGCAAATCTGCATCGCAGAAATATCGATCTGTCAATCTAAGACCCTGATCAGTGAACAACATTTGCTTTGGGTCTAAAGTTGCGAGGAGGTTACACTCCGGAAAGTCTGAGATTTGTAATTCCCGAAATGCAAATTTTCGTCAACCGTAGGATCATTTCAAAGTGGAAGGATAGGATAATATAGAAGAGTTGCATCACTGACAGATTGAGTCATCGATCTAAGTTCATGATCGACGAACAACATTTACTTCATATCTAAAGTTGCAAGGAGGTTATGCTCTAGAAATTTTGAGATGTGAATACTCGAAGCCCGGAAATCCGAAATGAATAAGGACCGTTGTATTTGGAAGACATACGAGGACAGTTGCATCAGGGTTGTTGGTTAGCATACCATGTCAGCAAGGACATCTAGTAGACAACGTCATCAAGGACATGTGGCATACCACATCAGCAAGGACACATGGCAGACCACATCAAAAGACCGCGTTAGCAGACTACGTTAGCAGACAATGTCAGCAAAGACATGCGACAAACCATGTCAGCAGACCATGTCGAAAAATACACATGGAATAATCATAGGATGACATGTTTCAAGAGGAAATTGGCTCATTCCATGTCAACAAGTGACATAAGCAAGTTATGTCACTCCAGGAGAATTGCTTTGGGATTTTTATCATGAACGAATGTCAAAAGTCCCAAAGTCCCGAAGGACGAAGGTCTGAAGTCGCTCTCAGTCATCGATCTGAGATACCCTTCGGATACTATCCTGACTATTAGATCAAGGAGATGAACATGTGTCACATCATGAGATCTACATCGACGTCAGCAAGAAACTGTGACAGACCACATTAGCAGTCTACGTCAGC
This sequence comes from Picea glauca, assembly GCA_000966675.3. Classification (NCBI taxonomy): domain Eukaryota; kingdom Viridiplantae; phylum Streptophyta; class Pinopsida; order Pinales; family Pinaceae; genus Picea; species Picea glauca. The sequence continues at coordinate 254,554 of JZKD02S0560790.1, forward strand.
AAGGACACGTGGCACAGTCAGAGAAAGACAAGTGTTAAGATGAATCGGCATTTTAGGTACGTGCAAATCATGAATGAAAGTGACACATGGCAGCTACTTGACTCGTGACACGTTAGGAAGTGACGTAAGAAAGTTACATCACTTCAGGAGTTTTTCTTCGAGAGTTTTACCACCGCACTTTCCCGAAGTCCCGAATGTTGAAGTCCCGAAGTGGACACGAGACGTCTGATCTGAAGATCACTTCGAGAGCATTCTTGAATTTTGATATACTATAGTGGAAGGATAGTGTAAGTGGAAATGTTAAACTGACAACAAGCGGTCTCCATGGTTTTATGACTGACACAGCAGGTGATCACTCCAGAAGAAATAAGGGGTTGAGACTTGAAATCTCCGAAGTCCAGAGACCCAAAGGCTATATCGACCATCGATCTCATGTTCGGTTGCATTCTCAACTGTTGATCAAAATACAGTGGAAGGATAGAGTAAGAATAATAGATGAAGTCATGGAGTAAAAGGTGGACATCCATCTCATTGCTTGATTAAGTCATGGCTGTTGGATTAAGCAATGAAGGATAGATGTAAGGATCGAATTGACCATTGATTCGATTCTGAGATATAATGTGAACCATTTGATCTGTTCAGTGTTATAGTACTCGGGAGATTTGAAATGTTGAAAGTCACAAAGACCCAAAGGGCAAAGACCCAAAATCTTGAAAATTGTCCATCTCATCAGGAGATTGAATCGCGACTGTTGAATCGATAAAAACTCAATAGCTTGTCTCACCTAGCATTTGGTCAATGCCATTGGTCATATGGTAAAGAGATTTAAAGGGAAGAATGTAATGTGTCACTTAAATTGTTAAGCCTATGGTTCTACGCCATTGGTCATATGAACATGGTTTGAACGAAGCGTCGATATCTGTTATCACATAGACGAAGGAAATTGATCCATGACTGTGATCGATTTGTGAAAGGAAAGGGGATGCTATGTGTAACATTGAAGACCCGGATTGATGATCTCTAGTGGTCCCAAAAGTTATTGTAAATGAACAAGTTAGTTATAACTTGTTGCACAAGTCGGCTCAATAACCTAAACAAGTTTTGAGCATAAACAAGTATAAAAACAACCATGATTGGTTCACTTGAAAGTGCATTGGTGAAGGAAGTGTGACTTGTGAAGTGAAGAGGTGAATCTAGACCTGAAGTCTGTGTGAATATAAGAGAGATGTAGAAGTGAAGAAGGTGTTGAATATATTAGAGGAAAGACAAAGTGAAGAAGGCGTGAATTTCAGAGTGAAGATGAAATGCGGTGATGAGTGTTTATGGTATACCTTTGATCATGAGATAAAGTTGATTCTATAATGGATCACTGCTACTAGATTCGGCTTCTCTAGTTGGATAAACTATGTTCTATCAGCAAGCTAGGTCTTGCAGAACACTGGGTTTTGCTTGAGAGTTGGTGCTCTCTTGAGAGTTGGTGCTCTCCAAGGAGTTGGTGCTCCTTACTTCAGTTGGTGCTGATACAAAATAGTTGTTGCTGGGAAAATTATGTTCACATATATTCATATAATTTATATATAAA
>JZKD02S0560790.1:257525-269213 GCA_000966675.3 Picea glauca
CTCTGAACCCCCCTTCAGCCTGTCACCCTAGCATTGTTGCATTGTTGTTATGTTGGTTGTGGAAGCTCCGCGTTTTCAGGATTGGCAGGGGAAAACTCAACTAGTTCTCCATTGAAGCGATTTACTCACAAGTATGGCTCTGAAATTTCCATCCATGATGGACTCTCTGTTTTATGAATCAAATGGTGGCTCAGGAATGCATGGATTCTATGTTTTCTTGAGTTTTTTACTGTGTGAAAATATTGTGTTATGCGTTCTCTATAATTACTGTGAAATATTGGCATTTGCAAGTGAAGTAATGGGAGTGCATTGTTTATTTATGGGTCATCTTGGTTTTTTATGATGGTTCTCTATGAAATAATGGTGATAGTGGTGCAATGAGATATGTGTTTTATCGTTGAATGGTTTTTACCACTGGTTATATTTCAATGGTTGTCAACTCGTTTCCCTCTCAGTTGTTGTCGTAATATTTATCCAGCTACAGAGAAATTGTCGATAGTTAGTGTGTTTCTTTTATCTAAACCTTGAGTTGTTGTTGATGGCTCGTTCCTTACTGTCTTTTCACTGGAAGATTTCCAAAATTCCAGTCTTGGTTGGCCTCGAATGTTAATGCAGGTCTGTGTATTTAATGGATACAAGTTGCGAAGAGTTTCCACACACCACTCCTCTCATCCCTGATATAATGATGCATGTATGTGGCCTCACTATCAATTGTTTTTGAAAGTTGTTCGACCTTCTGGGTGTTGGAAAGAGGCATTATCTCTCTCTGTTTTTCGAGTACAAATCATTGTTTGAATTAACCCACTCTACAAAAAAGGGTTAGTGACATCGATGTGTGTCTGGATTGGTTAACCCAAATTGCTTTATTCTCCACTCGAGCATTCACTTGTGATTCTTTCAAAGATCTTGGAATTATAAGTCGAAGGACTGTGTTTTAAAAAAAAAAAATAAGGAGCATGGATTACTGCTTTTTCTTTTTCAAGATTATATTGTGGCATGTGGTTAATGTATATGATGATATGAAAGACCATTATCTTTCTATGTTTTTTAAAAGACAAGCAGGCTTCTGTTGCTTCTCTGCATTTAATGTTTAAAGAGCCCGACTTGGACTCTGACTTAACTTTACCTTCCTCGGGCACCTTCTGGATTTTTTTCAAGTTTTGGGTTACCAGTTAAAGGAATGGTGGAAATTTTAAAAACACGAGCTCCCTCCTCTTAGTCAAATCATTGTGTGTCCTATCTGTGATGAATTCATTTGAACAGAAAGAGAAGTAGGACTACATATAGCCGAGAGATATCCTTCTATTCATTTATGGTCTTGATTAATGTGCTCAATCCTAGCATTATCTTGATTGCATTTAAAAATAAAAAGACACTTGTGAGTGATTGTTTCACCAAGCAAGATCATGGCTCTGTCAAAAGTTTAAGAAGACTCATGTGTGTCAATTCAATTGTGGTTGCTTCATACATGATATAGTTCTATGGGAATCATCGTCCAGACTATCATTTGTTTTAAAAAAAAGTCTATATATGTTGATGCACACAGAGATCAAGCTCGGGGTTATGTTTTGGGGTTGATTGTTGTTGTCAATTCAAGATTGTGTCAATTTTATGATTGAAGACCTTGTGTTATTATTGGTTCCTCGTGCATGCTCTTAAGTTTGTCCATGATTTGAAAGGCACCTGTGTATATTAGATCGGGCCTGATTGTTGATTAGAGGATGGTGACTGTTGATTATTTATCATGGTGTATTATTGTTTCATTACCAAAGATGAATGTTGGCCATAGATAACAGAGATTGTTGTGCATGTTTTGTTGTTTAAAAAAAAAAAAAGATCAACATTAGTATATACAGTACTGTTGAATTGGAAATGTTTCATAAGTTATAATACACAGACTGTTATTAATTGAAGATTTTTGGGAAATTAAATTGTTATTGGGACAACAAGTAGTTTGTATGCAATTGGGGAACAGTGAATGTTTTGGTCTTAGAAGTGGATGTTTTTTGCATTAAATTTGAAATAGAGTTATGATAGTTGATTGATTTAATTTATTTTATGAATAGTTTCCATCTAATTCCCTTTCATTTTCTCACTTTTTCTCTCATTACAAATCCGCTCACGATCCCAAATTCATTTTGCACACCCTGTTCAATAAATTAAATTAAAACTTTGTATGACAGCGATAAAAAATAACACGGAGATAGATGACGGCTGATATGTTTTGGTTATTGTTGCACAGTCAATTGTTTAATGAATTGTCGAGCAGTAATCATGTTTTTAATCTGGGTCATAATATCACTTTTTCGCTCAATACAATCCACTCAGATACTCCTAAACCCTACTTCACCCCCTGCTCATTGACAATTATTAAATGAATTTTATGGATTGGATTGCATGGGTCTGATGTGATTGTTGAGCCAAACTTTGTATCATATTAAGAGAATGTCATGTATGGTTTGTTTAAGATCTAGTTGCTAATAATTGTTTCATACAGGATGAGTGTTGGTACAGGGGCAAACCCAGGGTTCAGCTCCAAGAGCGCACCAACAAGCCCTAACTACTGGCCCTTTCGGAAACACCTGTGAAGCAGATGCAGTCTTGTTGGCAGCCAATTCACATTTTCCACTGTCCTTATAAGCTGCCTACACCAATGTTTTGCAAACCTTAATTTTTCGTCGCAATTCTCAAATAAACGACACTTTTATTTTTGCTCTACTTGCACACTTACCTTCGTTTTTGTTTTCACGACTCTAAGCGTGAAAACTTGGTCTTTCAAAGTCGCATTAAAATCATTATTGAATTGTCGTTATCCTTCTTGTCGATATGCCCACCTGCATTTACATTTTACTTATCATTATACAGTTGGCAAGACCTTTGATATGTACTCATTTCATGTTCTTCGATTGATTGTGTAATTTTGTTTCATTGAGTTTGTGATACATTGGGGATTGGATTTGCATGTTATTTGAACAATCCACTTGGCTCATTGGTATACATAACAACGCATTGGCACATTGGTTAAATTTTTGGTATGAATCGTTCTATACACCGCATGAAACATAGTCAAACCCTTGGTATTGGTTTYGATTTGTGTTTTTGGTTTTTAAACTATGGCATAACTTTTRATTGYGYGAATGGTTTTTCCACTTACYAAAGGTTTCGATTGATTGATTGAAATGGCATATTTGTAACACATATGCATTGTGATTTGAATAGTTGAAAGTGTCGRCGGTTGTACCATGGTAATGACTATTYTGCATGSYAGAAMTAGCTCCACCACCTTCGCACGATGTCATTAATGCCTTCACTTATCCCTGTTTCACCTCTCCTAGCATTGGGTAAGCCTGTGAATACTCTRCTCCGRCGTATGCTATGATTCAAACCMTGGCTCGTTCACATCACTYACCATCTKCTCTTCTCTATGGCACCRRTGGTGCGAATTGAGYCGAACGGTAGTCAAGCCTTGCTACTGTTCGATAACGCCMGGAAAKATTTGCAAGATAATGGTTGGCTCACGTTTGTACAGAGGTTTGAGGGTTTTAATCTATTTGTTGCTCAGCAGTTYACCCTGACTTTTGATGGGTGTAGGGCCAAGTTAGGTGACATTCAKCTTGAAATCAATGAAGAGTTCATCAGCTCTRCCACAGGGTTAGYAGCCACGKGCCAGCGATGGTTTAAAAACTCTAAAGTTGAGGAGGTKCCATSGYCGTTATTGTTCCTCTCRCRGAAGGTCACATCCTGTGACAGAGGTATGCCCATTTCCACRCTTAAACCAAGGTRGCATGATCTTTTKATGGTRRTTAAACAATTMGTGACCTGTGAGGGTCRGTATGGACTGGTTTTTCTTTATCACCTTCGACTRTTAATGAAYTTTATGGGTTAKCCATTGAATATKCCATTTTACTTCCARCGTAGCCTTTATAAAATGTCAAAAASGTTTAAACGAGAAAAGGMYAATAGTARCTTGTTCCACCATGGCCTGATCAGAYTCATCGTTGTTCACCACTTAAATCTTCAYGGTGATAGTTGGCAAGMTTTTATCTCTCGAAATGGTTTTGYTGATACAGAGCCTRTCCAAATTGACAAGCMTATGGTTAGTGAAACTAAGGTCGAGCCACCCGTGCCTTTCCATGTCCTACKGCCCTCTCCCAAACCCTCGGTCGACCCTAATATCGATTTACCYGACGTCTTAGCARACAAGGTTGAGSCTGTTAAAAAKCATGTGAGTAAAAAGGTTAAAGGTAACCCTACTGTCGACGGMAAAGGTAAAAAGAATGCTCGACTCATATCAAGAYTGGCTAGGAATAAACCTAAACCTAGTGCTGAGCAGAAGCCCATAGTCCTCAGTGAAGACTCKGACTCTGACGTYGAACGCTTCCTAGCTARTGAGTACCCTTAMTCMAAAGGTCTGTGCTCYRARCCACCCTATGACTYYRTTTCTAATTTACCCCCWTGCCTAAGGAAYAATCCTAGTTACCCAGGGATCAAGCTACCTAACRAAACCCTCRGCAATTTAAACAAACCCTCACMTGCATTTTCRAAGCYYGGAYAGWCGTCATGTGACCAATGTAATGTGTGGTTGGAATGCTACTATACCGRYGTTCCTTTATTACAGTTGAAAATCAAATCATTGGAAAATCAAGTCGYAGTATTGACAAGTGAAAGGGACAAGCTTCAARCAAATGATAAGAAGCAGAAAACTATTGGTTCCATCGTATTTAGGAATGTCGAATYGGCTACAKCCTTCGTCAATTCCAAACTGTTATGACCAAGTTGTCTGCTCATCATCCAGGTATGAATTTCGATATCAATTTCRTTTTGTGAAWTTCTAGGATTAATATAATGATTTGAGTTTGGTTTTCAAAYAGCTCTGTCTATTGTTCGAAATGACTYTGTTATAGCCATATCAAAAAAAGGTTATGTTGTTCATCCTRTACATTGTTTTCRTTTTCCTAAAACTAAATGAAGTTAAGATTTGGTTACACGATTTGKTCGTGCCCAGTTTAGCAATTGATTGGTTTTTCACTRGGTTTGATYCRTTTGTCTGTTGGTGTGAGTTAATGTGATCAATGGTGTTTGTTTYMGCTTGGATTTTGTTTGTATTCAACCYGAACAGGAGGTTTTCATGCTAAAATTAGGACACGGTTMTGTTGTGATGATGTTGTTKTCATTGGATATCAACGGCTCTGATTTYGTTCTTGTGATTTGATGGTTAAAAYGATTTCATACCAATTGAATTGGCTTGTTAAATATGATGTGGTCTATTAAAAAYGACTCTGTTTTGTCAACATTTTCRTTTGGATTTGGATTATRTYTGAACTGTACAAAAKATCTMTGYGCCCAAATCATGGAACTGTTTTGATTCACAACGACTATGTCAAACTCGAACTRTTAGATTCRCTCTTGTTTTGATTGGATTGTTGCATATCTCGAGTTAGCATGATTGTTTTTATGAGTTGGATTCGTATCGAAAATAGACTTGATGTTGATCTGTTGATTTTAATTTTCAAAACAAGTTTGTTAAACTCAGATCGACATAGGTCATCTCTGTTGAATTCGTATGATGAAATTCGGTTAATAGTTCGTTTTGAAATGAATTCAAGTAATAATTTTGTTGAAAATCAATCGATTTTGTCTGCCCCAATTAGCAATAACAAACGATTGGAAAACTCTTACAGATCCTGTTATCAATTGATTGATTTCATTATGATTTCGGTTGTGATTATTTACACACCAATTTTGATTTGATTCGCTAATGGCATGGATCGTTTGTTTATGTTAATACAGTTATATCAATTTGAAAATGATCTTGCTATTTTCGTATGGATTCGATCGTGTTCCATGTTAATGGATGAGGTAGCATTAAGAATTGCCTATGATTTTTTTAACTGTATCGGTTTGATATGAAAACGATTTCATTACTGTTTGATACGATTTTGTATACCGGAATTGGTAACGAATTAAACAGAGTATAGCTATCTAGTTTATCATTTGATTTAGTTTGTTCAATTTGCATACAAGTGTCAATTTGAATGAGGCTTTTAATCAAATATCTTTTGATAGTCTGAATGTATTTTCTAAGATTTGAATTGACTTTTAATATGATTCTGTGTCTAATTTAGACCAGCTACAGAATCGCAAGATTCTGTAGCTAGTCTTTAGGATTAGATTTTTATCAATTCTATCAACAAAATATCCTCCTAACTTGTCCATTTTTTACCTTTTTCAGGTACATCCGAATTGCATTGGGCATGTTGTGGCAGTCTAGGAGATATTTGTGTGGTACAATTTTATTTTAGGTTCCTAGTTTAGTCAGACTTGGGATATTTTCCTAGATTTTCTGTAAACAGTTTGATAACTTCCACAGGGATGTTTTACCCTATGGAAGGTCTTTAAATACTTATTATTTTTGTAATAAGGATCATCCTCACTTGTGGGAGAACCAGGCTATGGATTTCTAATAAAAACTGAGACAAGAGTTGATGTCTTGCTACAGCTTTCGCTTTCAATATATCAAGCTTTTGTTTCAACTTTATGCATGTCAGTTTGCAGTTGATTATAGACTACTTTAGCTATCATAATCTATTACAGGATGATATGATTTGATTAATGTGTTATCCATATCTGATTTCTTTCATTATTTAAAAGTACAGCACTTACTTGGTTTCAGTTAATGAATCACAGATTTCTCTTCTTCGTTAATTGAACCATTTCGTATAGATCTTTGCATACAGGTTTATCTAACTGTGAAGATTTATAAATCATAAGATTGTTGTAGTTTTTATGTCTTGTTTGTCCTGTAATCATATTCGAAGAGAACTGCAGCTAATTGTTTACGAGAAGCTCCTGGATAATTCGGTGTGGGTTTCCTCCCTCCGATCAACTAAGACAATCATTACACATAGGACAAACCTGAAGCGTTACTTCAGGTCAGTTTGTTTTTTTTTTAGTATTTAATAGTTAGTTTAAGTAGTTTAGTTAGATATATGTTTAGTTTAGATTTGTAGTTAGAATTAGTATATTAGTTGTTAGTTTAGTTAGTTTTTGTTTTATTTCTTTTCATAAAATTATAAAATCAAAAAACAATAGCTCTCGTTGTCTTAGGACAGAATACAAATGAGTTTTTCGGGTTTTCATTCAAATCTGTAAATTGTAATTATTGTACATTTTATGAAAAAGATTTATTTCAGTTAGTAGTTAGATATTTTTTTAGAGTTAGTATAGTATTAGATAGTAGATTGTATATATAGAATAGTTAGATTAGTTTATTAGTTTGTTTCAATTGTTATTTTTAGTTAGATTAGTTAATTTAGAGTAGTTTTCTTTTTGTTTCCTTAGGACTTAGATTGGCTAACGAAGCCACTAAACCCATCAGGGTGGGTTATCCCAAACAGCTTGGGTTATTAGACAACCCCGGACCAGATCCACTCTTCCACTTGACGGACGGTCAATTTTGCCCGTCAACAAATGGCGCTAGAAGGAGGGCCTGAAATTAATTAATTACACGAGGCAGTCACAAGACTCCTCCACCACCTAATCGCTCACCTATAGTGACTAGAAGCCATTCGAATGATAATATTCCCCTTCAAATAGCAACCACATCAACCGACAATCCACGGGTCATAGTTGAACCAGAAACCCCTAATCCTACAGGTGGTGACATACAAGAGATTGTCTGTCAATCTCTTATAAGAACTCATAGTGCCTTGGCCCATTTGAGGCAGCCTATCCGTCCATTGGACCAACCTTTAGACTTCTCTGATTTCAGAGAAAAATTAGGAGGCACTAATCTCACTGTGAATCCTACAGATCCAATCCTAAATCCTGTTGCAGAAGGATCTGGGATACCTTCTTCACCACCTCCATCATCTCCTTCTTCTTCTGGAGGAGATTCCTCTGACGAAGGAAGTTCCCCTTCTTATCCTTCCACACCCACTACACCAATGGAAAATCAGAACAACCCTGCTAGACCTTGGCTTGATCAGGATGTCTTAGTTGTACCAGGAGCTCAACATCCCTTACCTAAACATCCGGAGAAATGGCTTCCCAAGTTTGACCCTGACTCAAAACAGATCGTTGAAGATCACATTAAAAAGTTTATGTTAGCCATAAGACTCTGCAATGTCGAACATGAAGACGTTATATGTAGGTTGTTCCCCTATACTTTCGAGGGAAATGCATCTACATGGTACTTTTCCCAGCAACCCCATACCATCGTGTCTTGGGAAAAGTTTGAGTCATGCTTTTTGGAAAAGTTCGGAGACGGTAAGCCTCCAGAAGTCCTAGTCATGGATCTGTCTAGCTTAAGAATGAACCCAAAAGAAAAAGTTAAAGACTTTAATCAAAGATTCTTAACACTTAAAAACTGAATCCCTACGGATTCCATGCCCGCCGAGAATCTTATAATAGCATACTACACTAAAGCTTTGCATCAAAGTATAGCTATTTGGGTTAAATGATCTAAGAAATCCAAGTTGGTAGAAGCCTTTGAGGAGGCCAGCTAGATTGAAAAAGATATACTTAGACTTAAAGACTCTACTAGCAACGAAACAGAGACTAGCTCTTCTTCCAAAAAGAAGATCGAAATCCTCGCTAGACCCACTCAAAGTAAAACACAACCTGAAAACTTGGATTTAGAAAACTTAACTAAAGTTATTCAAAAAATGTCAAATCAAGTTATATACTTAAAAAGGACGACCAAAGAATCTTCCTCAAGCAAAGGACCTTACAAACCCCCGTTTCGGAAGCCTTTTCCTACCAACCGCCCTAATCCAACCACTGAAGGCCTTAATCTAGAAAGTCTGCAATGCGCCCTTCAAACAATTCTAGAAGCCCAAAATAACTTAATGCCTCCTGAGGTTCCTGAGGAGGTAGTTGAACAAGAGACAATTCAAGAAGAGGAGTCTTCTCCAAACATTTTTGGACACTTCTCGGATAGCATCTTTCAAGCTAACTTCGAGACAGTGCATCCTTATAATACCAGGAGTAAGACAACAAACAAACCTTCTGCCGAAAATGCTACAACTTCGCCTCTAAAGCAATCTAAATCAGCTGAGACTAAACAGAGCAATGTAAACCCCAACTTAGATTATGATGTAGTTGAAGATCTTAAAAAGTTGAGGGCTAACATTTATGTTTATGAGTTATTGAAATTTCCATTTCTGCTACAAAAAATGTTACAGAATATCTCAGAAAATGGCAAAAATGGTAATTCTAATGGTGACAAGGTTGTGCAGAACAAAGTTCCTCAGAAGACTTCCACTAAAAACAATCATGATCCTCAAGATAAAGGAATCCTTCCTGCAAGTAATGTAAATAATGTAAATAATGTAGATAAAGTAGCTTTAGAAACCGCGAGTAAAAAGCCACAAGCTACCACCCTTAGCACTCACAAAAATGTACCTCCATTTTTGTTGATGTTTGAAATCTTTAATAGAAACATGCATAATTGTATGGTAGACTCAGGAGCGTCATCCAATGTGATGCCATGGTCTGTATGCCAGAAGATTAACGCTGAAGTTCAACCATCCACCTTAAAAATCATACAACTTGATCGGACCAATGTTAAAGTTATAAGTGAACTAAAGAATGTGCTTATTAGATTATCGTCTAACCCCAAGGTTCATCAGGTCATTGATATTATTTTTGTGGATATTTCGAAAGTGTATGGTCTGTTTTTAAGCAGGGACTGGTCGGAGCAGCTACACAGTTATTTCGCAACAGATTGGTCTCATCTATGACTTCCAGAGAATGGCAAGCCCAACAAGATCAAGGTAAATCGTGAGTGCTACCTTAAGTTCATGGTCACAGATTTAAACGATCCCAACGAACCATTTACACCTTCTGCTCATTCACCCGAAGTACAAGGGATGGACACCTTTTTCAGAAATTTCATGGCCGAGGCTTCAGCTATCACCAATCTAGAACAGCAATCCGAGATTGTAGCATATGTGCAGCCAACAGCTTCCATGCAACAGTCTCATGTACCTGATGGAAATCAAATTTGGTCTCTTTATTTCGACGGGTCAAAGTCCAAAGAGGGAGCTGGCGCAAGTTGCGTTATTATCGATCCGGCAGGTAACAAAACATTGATTGCATGTAGGTTGGAATTTGAATGTACTAATAATACTGCAGAGTATGAGGCTTTACTGCAAGGTCTCAGAAAAGCTTTGGATATGAACATTCAAAATTTGACCGTCTTTGGAGACTCTAAAATAGTGGTTAGACATGTAAGAGATTCTATCCACTGTTTGTCTCCGCATCTCAAAAGCTACCAATCTGAGGTATGGAATTTAATGAGTAAATTTTATGCTTTCAATATAAATTATATTCCTAGATTGAATAACTCTGAAGCAGATTTATTAGCTAACGTAGCTTCTAAACTCTTTCCTGCAAAAGGCTTGTCCCCAGATACATTCTCCGTCAAACTGTGGTTCCGGCCATCCGTTCCCGACAACATCACGAACTGGCGGGTCTTTGACGACGATCAGCAGATCATTAACTTTCTGCACATGGAAGAAACTTTTCAAGGCGCGGTGATAGACGAACACATGCACGACGACAATTTGCGCGCTTTCATGGTAATACTAGATCCGAGAACTCCTCAATCTTCATTGAATATGGTAAACTCGATCCCTAAATCTGTAGTTAGATTAGAGAAGTTTTATGATCTTCAAGATAAATTTAAAAAATCGGTCAACTGTAAAACCAATAGTTCATCATTATCATATGAAAAAGTAAACTTAGGAACTAAAGATAATCCGTAGTGCATTAATCTAGGGGTAGGGTGTTCTCAACAAGAAAAAGCTGCATTTATTAAATTGTTCAAAGAATTTAAAGATGTCTTTGCATGGATGTATGATGACCTTAAAACTTTCAACCCTAACATCATACAACATGTCATTCCTATGAAGCCCCAAACCCTACCCTTTCAACAAAAATTAAGAAAAATGCACCCTAAGCTCGAACCGACCGTTCAAAAAGAATTGAATAAGCTCCTGAATGCTAAGATAATTTTTCCTGTTAGACACACTCAATGGGTTTCTAACCTTGTCCCAGTCCGGAAGAAAAGTGGGGAAATTCGACTCTGTGTCGATTTCCAAAATCTTAATAGAGCGTCTGATAAATACAACTATGTGATGAGTGAGATTGTTGTGGGTGGGATTTTCAGTCTTGATCGGAAAAGCCACAGTGTAGTCATTAGATTGTTGACGTTTCGGATCCAGATCAGGATCCATCTTCAGGACAAAGAGCCTGGGTTTTAAGAGAAAGGGAAGAGCTAGTATAAATACTAGAAGTGGGAAAGTTTATTAGTGTCGGCTAAGTAGAATTATTTAATAGATTTATTTTATAAAATATCACTAGGGTTTCTTAAATTCTTGTTTATTAAAGGTTATGATAATTTTAGGGTTTTTCTTTTATTTATAAATAATTATGTTTTGGGGTTTTGTTTGAGGTAAATTAAAGTGTTAATTCTAGGGTTAGGTTAATAAGGAGTGCTTGTCTAGGGTTTAATATTAGGGTTTATTATGTTAAAAGGAAATTAATGGGTTCTAATTAGTTTAAGGTAGTGTACTAAGGTCTCTAAATAAATTTCATTTTCTAAGGTTTAATTTATAATTAATTAATTTAATTATTTTATAGGGTTTAATTTATATTATTTTATAAGAAATTACTAGGGTTTAT
>JZKD02S0560824.1:6056-16339 GCA_000966675.3 Picea glauca
ATATATCAATTGGCTATGCTTAAGTGTTCACTAGTTGTTGGTTGATGAATAGTATGATTCTAGTAAAAGCAAAAGAACAGTCCTCTCGAAAACAACTGAAAAAGATGCATTTGTTAGAATATGGTGTTGGGTTGCAGCTTTCATGGCGTATAGTTTTTTTTTTTAACTTTTTAGGCGGGAACCTTGTTGGAAGGTAAGGATGGAGATTCTGTCTCGCTTTTCCAGTTCTAAGATGTTGGGAGGCTTAGCCTCTAGAACCTTGATTGCTATGGACGAGTTTTTTCTAGAGATTGGTGGGGTACTTTAAGCCAGTAGCCCCCTTCCTCTATCCGTCCTTTAGTGGTTTCTTGTTATCCTGGTGGTTCTCCTACAGTTTCTGAACTGTCAGGCTGTGTTTACTCTCGTGTTTATTACCCCAGTCTTTTCATAGTCCTTCCTTGCAGTTCCTACTAATGTGATCCACTGTGGGTGCCACTTCATGCTTCGTAACATTTTTTATTGGCTGCATTGACTCAGATCTCAAAGGTCTAACTTGTTTTTATTAATGGGGGATGTCATAACTCCATCGGGAGATGAGGCAGGGGATCCTTGTGATCACCCTAGTTTCATATCAACAATATATGAGCTGTGTAGGAACCAAGGCATTACTTCTCACGTAAATGCACCTTCATTGCATCCACCAACCTTTGGTGCGCCCTATCCTTCATCCTCCGACATTGTCCAAACTAATCCCACTATTCAAGTGCTCTCCGCTGCTCCGTCTGTTAAGGAAGCTCTAAAGATTACTGGTGGCATTACACATGGAGAGAAGGTTGTTCCTTTTTCTGAGATAGGCAGGGTCAACTGGAATTCATCCAAGGCATCCTCTAGTGTTTTTGAAGAGGAGGGACGACAAGTGGGAAGTTTTGCAATGAAGACAGCAGGACTAGTGGAGAGGAAGCGACCATCTCCGAAACGCAGTCAAAAAGTCTGGAAACCCAAGAGAACTAAACGTTCTTTGGTCTTGGGAATGGACATCGGGTTGGAGGACTCATGCTCACTAGCGCTCTGTGTGCTTGTTGGAAGGTTAGATTATCTTCATTTCTATTTTAGTTCGGTGTCAGTTTGGATGGAGGCCACCTGGGCTCCCATCCTGGGTTATACCTCGGCTCTCCTTACGATGCTGAGGGGGTGGTTCGACTTTGTTTTCCACACCCTGGAGGATACCAACAGAATCTTAGAAGGTTTTTGGGCTTTTGATGATGGAAGTTTGATGCTTAAGAGGTGGCGACTTAAGTTTGAACCTGATACAGAATATTTTAGCTTTCGACACTTATGGGTATTGCTGCCAGGGCTTCCCCTTTACTTATGGAATCACAGAGCCTTGGAGGCTATTGGGAATGAGATGGGACGCTTCATTAAAACAGATGAAAAGGCTCTACACTCTAGTGGCAGACGCATGGCAAAGTTACTCGTCGAGGTTGATATCCATGGTGGACTCTTAGAAAACTTAGAGATAGATTGGCGAGGTTTTATTTACATACAACGTCTAGACTATCTCGGAGTCACCGGAAGAAGAACTTGGTTTTAGTGCTTATCCGGACGATATGGAGGATCTAGCACATGACAACTATACAGACTTGTGGGATCTTGAATTTCCTCAACTTTCTACTTCTTCTTTTATGGGTAAGTTGCGACACTTTGTTCCCACTCTTTATAGTTTTTTGTCTACTTTGGAAAGGGAGCAACTCGATTCACATTTTACTGTTAACGCGAAGTATAGTGGGAATCCAGAGCATCATGAATCTTGTTCTATTGAGGAGGAGGTATTTTTACATAATAATGTGCTAGGGGTTTCTGAAAGACTTGTCGATAGGGTGAGTGAGAGGGTGATTCTTGAACTGATTGTCTAGGGAATGCCATCTCCTCTAATGCAAAGGAACTAGCTTCGATTCAGCTTGAGCCTCCTTACAGTTCAAGCTCTGCCCTCTCCCCTAGCAGTATAGTTTATGACTCTACTCTACCTCTGGGGTATGGGGATCCTGAGATGAGTGAAGCTTCTCTGAATAAGATTATGTCAAGCATTGGTACTGTTAGGGAGGTTGTTAGTTCGGTACATTTTCCTATTTTTTCAAATAGAGCTGAGGTGACAGATGGGGCTTAAAGTTCCTCAGTTTCTGACCTTCCTATCCCTGCAAACTCGAAGGAAAAGTCCTTTGCCTAGTCTCGAGGTTTGGGTATGGAACTGTCACCGATTAAAACTAGAAGTGCTTGGAAAAGAGCGGGACCTACTCCATCTACTGCAACTATTTCCATTACGTCTACTAGTGACCTTGGGGTGCTTAGAGGATTAAAATCCCTAGCTAGGGCTAAATCATGATAATGTTATCCCTGAATATTCGAGGGGTTGGAGGGCCTCTCAAATTAGCCTCGATGCATAGCCTCCTCTCTACAGTTTCACCCCATATCATTTTTCTACAAGAAACTTTGACTACTAATGTGAAGGTAAGGGATTTTATGTTTACTTTGAAACCAGACTGGTTAACTTGTGATGTTAGTGCTATTGGACATTCTGGTGGATTGTTGGTTTCTTGGGATCCTTGATTTTTTTCTCTCTCATCGGTCCTTACGTGTGGAGGAATTCTCTTGACAGGTTACAGTTTGGTTGACAAATAGAGCTTTACTCTTCTGAATGTATATTGTCCATGTTCGGATCGTAAAAGCTTCTAGAATAAATGTGTGGAGGAAGGTCTTTTATCCTATTCATATTTAATCCTAGTAGGGGATTTAAATTTCTCTCTGAGCACAGATGAGATCTAAGGACTGAATGCTGTCATTAATCCTTTGGCATCCTTCTTTAAGGATTTATTTGCAAATACCTCTTTGGTGGATGTGGCCCCATCATAGCTGATGTCGACATGGCGTAATGGTAGGATGGGGGAATCCAACATTGCTAAGCGTTTGGACAAATTCTTAGTGTTAGATGGTTTACTTGGACCAGTGTCGAGATATAGATCGTGGGTCGGTTCGAGTTACTTATCAGATCATGCCCTTGTCTTTTTTCAGTTGGATATTGGGTTTCCTAAGACTGTGTACCCTTTCAAATTTAACCCGATATGGCTAGAAGATCCATCCTTCTCTGCATTAACTCATGAGGTTTGTCTTGACAGTCGGTTTACTCTCTTGGAAGATCCTCAACAAAGGCTAGTGGAGAAACTATCTCAGCTCAAGAGACAAGTAAAGGTCTGGGCGCGACAAAAGATGGTCATAAGCAAAGAACGTTTGATCAAAGTGGAAAGCGAATTGGAAGCACTAATGCACCATAAATTAAATGGCCACACCAGTAATGTTTTTGACATACAATGTAAACAGTTGGAGGAAGTTCGTAATAAATTATTACTGGATGAAGAGGAAAGCTAGAGGTAGAAGAGTAGGGCAACCTGGATCAAGAGCGGGGATAAAAATACTAAGTTCTTTCATAGTTATGATAGTTTCCGAAGGAATAAGAAGTTCATTTGGGAGATTGTTGATGAGACTGGTCTTATGCACATGGGACAGGAAGCTATCAAAGCAGAAGCTACCAATTATTTAGGGTCCTTTTTTAAGGAACAAAACCAGTCGGATATAAGGACACAAATGGAGACTATTAAACTTTATCCAAGGATGGTTCAAGATGAAGATGTTCACTTTCTGGAAAAATTCATTACCTTGGGTGAAATTTTAAAGGTTCTAAAGGGGTTTACAAAAGACAAGAGCTCCGAGCCAGACAGATGGACAGTTGAATTCTTCTTTTTCTATTTTGATTTGGTGGGACCTAATCTTCTTTCCATGGTGGAAGATATAAGACTCCGAGGAGAAGTGTGTAGGCCAATCAACTCCACTTTTCTTGCTCTAATACCAAAGCAAAATCGACCACTAACTTTCTCTGATTACCGACCAATAGCACTGTGCAATCTGTGTTATAAAATTGTAACTAAGATAATAGCCAAGAGAATAAGACCCATTCTATCAAGGTCTCTAGCTGAGGAACAATTGGGTTTTCTAAAGGGTCGTCAGATTCTGGATGCTACCGGCATGACACAAGAGTGTCTCCATAGTATTAAATCAAAGAAGCTTCAGGCCATTATCTTGAAATTAGATCTTAAAAAAGCATATGACTGCATAAATTGGGATTACTTAAGATTAGTTTTGATTCAATGTGGTTTTGGTCATGTTATGACTAGGTGGATTATGGGATGCATGTCTTTAGCCTCTTTGGCTATCCTGGTAAATGGTGAAGCTTCAAAGTTTATAAAAAGTGAAAGAGGCATTCACCAGGGTTGTCCTCTTTCCCCTCTTCTTTTTATCTTAGTGATGGAAGGTCTAAGTCTCTCTCTCAACAAGAGCTTACAGGATGGTAAGTTTTCTGGCATTAAGGTCTCTCGTCTGGTAAGAATACTTCATCTTTTATTTGTGGACGATGTGATTATAATGACATATGCATCGATGGACGAATGGAAGGAAATTCATAAGCTATTAAAATTTTTCTATGGTGCTACTGGCCTGGAGATAAACCTCAACAAGTCTACTTTTCATTATTATGGAGTTCAGCCAGAAGTTTTAAATGCTTTGACAGATCTGTTTCGATTTGGCTCTAAGTGTTTATTGGAGGGTTTTAATTATTTGGGTTTCCCTTTAAAGGTTGATAGTTACAAGGCAAATGACTGGCAATGGCTCATAAAGAAGTATGAATGGAGAATTTTTCACTGGTGCAATCGATTGCTCACTTTGGGGGGTAGATATGTTTTAATCAAGGTAGTCTTGGAAAGTCAGCCAGTGTATTGGATGACACTTGCACACATTCCTATCTCTGTTTTAAGACGGATCCATAGGATGACCTTCTCTTTCCTTTGGTCGAGAACAAATTCCTCTACTTCCTATCACCTATGTAATTGGGAGACACTTGCAAAGCCAAAGTGTTTTGGGGGTTGGGGGTTCAGAAATATCTTTTGTTTTTCTCGGGCTTTAGTGGCTAAATCGCTTTGGCGAGGTTTGATGCAGCCGAGAATATGGAACCGTGTTTTAAAGGATAAATATCTACCTCATTTCCCAGTTATCACTTGGCTTCATTCTGCAGCTCCTACAACTCAGGTTGGCTCACAAACTTGGAAAAACCTGCTTAATTCTCTTCCCTTAATTGTTAGATGGTTGGCTTGGAAACCAAGGAATGGGACAAACATTTGGATCGGTAAAGATGCGTTCCTGGGTATGGGAAATGAAGCTATTCTATCAAACGCTTTGATTCAACACCTAAATGAACATCGAGTTCATTACCTCTACTGGGCGAGAGGAGCCTTTGCTACCGGTTTGTCTATTGCAAATTGGGTTTCTAGTACAGACTTGGGGCTGTCGGGCACTCTAGCTACAGAATGGGATAATTATAGAAGCCACTTGTCGGCTGTGGGTATCTCTCCAACAGATGATCATGATGAGATCCGATGGACAGGCGGGGATGGAACATGCATTATATCTACAAAGATTTTTTATAATGCTCTGGCTACGGAGCTGTGGCAAAAGAACGATGATATAGCGAAAAGGAGAATTTGGTCTTGGGGGTGTCCTTTAAAATTAAAATTTTTTACTTGGTTGCTTATGGAAGATAAGATACTCACTTGGAACAACCTTCACAAGCGAGGATGACAAGGACCTAGGTATTGTTATATGTGTAAAGGTAATGAAGAAACAACCATCCACCTTTTTGTTCACTGTCCTTTTACGATTTCCATTTGGTGCAAATTTTGTACTCATCTTAAAGTTCTTGGTGGCTGGACGGGGACAACTGTAAATGATTGTTTTGACTCTTGGTGCTCTAGGAACGCAAATTTCCCTACCATACCTGCTTATATTTGTTGGTTTGTTTGGACTGAAAGGAATTTAGCTATATTTGAATCAAAAGTTCCATCTGTGGAGAACGTTCTTTTTCTCTCTACAACTGCTGTAGCGAGTCATAAATCAAAAAGCCCGAAAATTGCAAGAAGAAGAAGTGGCTATAGTCTTCAGAAGAATATAATAACGGGTTGGTTTGATGGGGCATCACAGAGGAATGGAGAAATAAGTGGGGTTGGGGGAATTATATCCCTCAATGAGCTAATTTCTTATAGATGGTCCCTTAACTATGGAAAGGGTACGAATACAAGAGCCGAACTCTTGGGGGCTTGGGCTATACTCACCTTGGCCCATAGGTTGGCGATTATATATATTCTAATCCTTGGAGACTCTAAAGTTATTATTGATTGACTGAACAATGTTGGTTCCTTGCAGGTTGGCTCTATCGAATGTTGGAAAGAGAGGGTGATTGAACTAAAGAAGCTTTTCATTACAATTACCTTTGATCACGTCTATAGAGAAGATAATCAAGAGGCATATTTTCTTTCCAAAAAGGCTCTTACAGATCCACCGTGAACCATTATCTACTATCAACTTAACAATGGTCATGAGGGACCTTCCTACCACTTGAAGCTCTTCTAGCATGGATGATCATCTTTTTCGTTCTTGAAGCCTGTGGAAGTACTAGAATTATTGGGGGCACTAAAAAATGGAAAGACTCTTTATACTTTTATGTTAGTGGAGCAACAACCTTTTTTCTAGCTACAATTACTATTTTTGGTATTTTCTGAACAGATTGTAACATAAATCTTTTTTAGATAATGCTATCTCAGATGGAATAATATAAAAAGGCATGACCTTGAACTATAAGGAACTATCCACAATGTAAACTAATTATATTATCTAATATAATGCACAATTTTCATGTGAAAAAAATAATTGTTGGTTGATAGTTCAATGTGAATAAGCCATAAAATAAACATATTACTTCATTTATCTTGAGTATGCAGATTAATCTACTTTGAGAAGGTGTGTTAAGTGTTAACTCACTACATTGTAACACAATCATCATTCTTATATATATGAAAAATAAATAAATTATACTCTGGGTTGAATTTCCACATTTTACAATAATGAGGTGTCAATCTCTATCTTTATCTTGTCCATCTCTATCTCTATTTTAATCCATGTCTATGAGAATGAGTGACATGAAAATTCCATCTCTATCTCTATTTTAATCCATGTCTATGAGAATGAGTAACATGAAAATTCCATCTCCATCTATATCTCTATTTTAATCCTTGTCCATCTCTATCTCTGTTTAAATCCATGTGTATGAGAAAGAGTCACATGAAAAAGTAGCAGGAGCATGGTCAAAGTTAGAAAATCGAGAATGATAACGTGTCCACACCAAAATACCAATTTACGACGTCAAAATGGTCCGTAAGCAACCTGAGTCTTACACGGGAAACAACCCTAATCTAAGGTTGGCAGCACCTTATCTCTTTTGTTGGAAATTGCGATTTGCAGCGAAGGACTACTAACGGTTTTGAACAAAACCTCTGAGAAACGTATAAATCGTAGGCGGCGAGGCGTGCGTGTATATGTATGTATGGACGGACGGATGGATTTGAAAGCGAATAACTAGAAATAGAGAAATACAGTTTTTGTGTGTTGTTGGTTGGTTGAGATATTATGCTATGCTGCACCACCAGAAGAAGTCCGAGTTACAGATTGGCAAGGAGAGCAGAGGAATTTCTTCGGATTATCGTAGGCCGCCTCCGCTACTCAATTTCTCCAGCAACAGCAACGCCAGCGCCAACGATCCGGCAGGGGCTTGGCAGGATGAAGCGCTGGTGCTCTCCACGACTCCGCACAAGAGGCTCAATCTCCACCAAGGAGCTCTGATTCATCCACAGCACCGCCAAGCCGACGCAGCCATCATGGCCGGAGGCCTCGCCCGGGGGCCGTCGTTGCTCTCTCGCTGCCCGACGATCAAGGGCAGGATCGACAGCTTCGCTTCTCTGGGCGACGCCACGGCCACGGCCACGGCCACGGCGATCTTGCATCACAGAGGACTCGGAGGTCGAAGGTTCAAGTCTTTCCAGGTCCTGCTTCCGCCCTTCGTGGTCGTGTCGGTGCCGTGTTTCTGGTGGTACCTGAAGATGCTACAGGCGGAGAAGCGGCTCGTGGATTTGAACTCCGAGAGCGACACGATCGTGGTCGTGGGCCTCTGGTTCGATTTCTTCGCAGCGCTGGTCTTCGTTACAGCCGTGGTCATATCACTCAAGATCGCCTTTCCGCGCATCGCGCTAGCCCTGCCGTGGTCCCTGCGGCAGAGCTGGGGTTCCTTCACGGTCGCGTGGTCGAAACCGCTCGCGGCGCTCCTATCAGACGATAAAGAAAAGAAGAAGAATAAATCTTTTTCCAAGGCTTTTTCCAGGTCCACGGTTACATGGACGATAGGGTCAAAGCCCAAGGTGGAGAGGAGCCCCAGCAAGGTGTCAACAGAAGGAGTCCAGGTCTACAGCAACGGGGATGTTTATGAGGGAGAATTTCATCAGGGCAAATGCTCCGGCAGCGGGGTCTATTATTATTGTATGAGTGGGCGTTACGAGGGAGATTGGGTCGATGGGAAATATGATGGGTATGGAGTCGAGACCTGGGCGAAGGGAAGTCGCTACAGGGGGCAGTATAGGCAAGGCCTTAGGCATGGTTATGGGGTTTACAGGTTTTACACTGGAGATGTCTATACGGGGGAGTGGTCTAATGGGCAGAGCCATGGCTACGGCGTCCACACTTGTGAAGATGGCAGTAGGTATGTTGGGGAGTTTAAGTGGGGCGTCAAGCATGGCCTCGGATACTACCACTTCCGGTATGTATGTTATGGTCTTATTCTCATAACATAAACAAAATCTTGAACTCTTCAAAACCTGACATTTTCCATCAATTTCTGCATTTAATTCTGCGGTGAATCCAGGAAGCCGTTACAAAAAACTCTACACTAATCCTAAAAGCGCCCTGTAACCCTAACATGAAAATAAAAACCATTTCAAGCTCGTTTTAAATTTTGAATGTTCAAAAGAGAATAGCACATTAGCAAAAATAAGGGATTTATGGGCAGATTACATGAAAAGTAAAACCCATTTCAAGTGAAAAGAAACCTTTTTTCACATTTAGATTTTTTTAAAAGAGAATAGTAGACTAGCATAACGAAGGGATTTTGAGGCAGATTTGGCTTGACAACTTTTGTTCCCATTTCTGAAAACCATTTCCTGCTGTTTCCCCATGTTCCTGCAATTTCCTACTCAGACGATCTCACACTAGAAAAAATAATGGATTTTTAAGCAGATGAGATGAAAAATAAAAAGCCATTTCAAGTGAAAAAAAACTCTTTTTAAATTTTGATTTTTCAAAAGAGAATAGTACACTAGCATAAAGAAGGAATTTCAGGCAGATTTTGCTTGAAAACACTTGTTCCCATTTCTGAAAACCATTTCCTGCAATTTCCTATGTACACTATTGCACACTGGGAAAAGTGTAAGGACTTGCACATGGGGAAAAACGAATGAAAAGTAAAATCCATTTCAAGTGCAAAAATACCTTCTTTTAAATTTTGATTTTTCAAAAGAGAATAGTGCTCTAGCAAAGAGAACGGATTTTTAGGCAGATTTTGCTTGAAAACTTTTTTTCCCATTTCTGAAAACCATTTCCTGCTGTTTCCCCATGTCCTGCAATTTCCTACGCAGACTATTTCACAGCAGAAAAAATAAAGGATTTTTATGCAGATAACATGAAAAATAAAAAGCCATTTCAAGAAAAACAATTCCTTTTAAATTTTGATTTTTTGAAAGAGTATCACACTTAGCAAAAAGAAAGGGGATTTTTAGGCAGATTTTGCTTGAAAATTTTTGTTTCCATTTCAGAAAACAATTTCCTGCTTTTTCCCATTTCTTGCAGTTTCCTATGCAGAGTTTCGCACTCTGGCAAAAATAAGGGCTTTTTAGGCAGATAACATGAAAAATAAAAGCCATCACAAGTGAAAAAACCTTCTTTTAAATTTTCATTTTTCAAAAGAGAATACTGCACTAGTAAAAAGAAGGGACTTTTGTACAGTTTTTGCTTGAAACTCGTTGTTCCCATTTCTGAAAACCGTTTCCTGCTGTTTCCCCATTTCCTGCAATTTCCTACGCTTATCCGGAAGTATTTGATACTTTTGGACCCTTTCCATACCTATTTCTGGAAACTAATTTTCTGCCATTTCTGGTTGCCCATACACCTGGGGACGCAGAAATTCTTATTAAATTCAACTATTGACTATGAGGGAAAGTGGTCCTATGGACCAGGTAGGCCTCAGTGGACATTAAAAGAGAAAAAGACGAACATGCAAACTTCACATTGTGGGTACTTGAATATCTGCAACAATTTAGATATTTCAT
>JZKD02S0560901.1:41281-67457 GCA_000966675.3 Picea glauca
GATGGAAGGGAGACTCCATTGGTTGAAAACACACTGTACATACAATTGGTGGGGAGCTTGGTGTATCTCACACACTCAAGACCAGACCTCTCCTATGCAGTTGGCATAGTTTCCAGGTTCATACAGAAGCCGCATGCACTACATTCGAAGGCTACAAAGCGTATCCTTTGATACGTATAGGGAACCATCACCTTTGGGATTCATTATGCAACAAAATCTACATTATATCTCATCGGGTTTACTGATTCTGACTGTGATGGTGATAGCACTGATCACAAGTCCACATATGTCTACTCACTCAATCTTGGTTCTAGGCCTATATGTTGATTGAGCAAGAATCAAGATGCCATTTCTCTATCTTCAGCTGAGGCAGAGAATAGAGGGGTATTTAACATAACCATTTAGTCTATGTGGCTACAACATTTTATCACTGAGTTGGGAATTCAGTTTCATCGGTCGATCGTCATCTGGTGTGACAACCATAGCACTCTAAATTTCTGCAGATATCTATTTCAGAGGTAGCAGACGAAGCACATCGAGATCCACATGAACTACATCTGGTAATTAGTAAACTAGGGGATCATCGACCTACAGTTCTGTCCTTCAGCAAAATAGACGACAGACATCTTCACCAAGATCTTCATTGAGCAGAAGTTCCATTCTATGCGAAGTCATCTTGGAGTGAAGGACACAATTTCCTAGCAACTGTAGTTCTTCTTTTACATACATTGTACCTTGAGGGGGGGGTTTACCATGAGGTTTTCCCTCGTTCCTCACTTTATTTCAGTGTATCTTTTGTATTTGGGTACCTAACATGGCCTCGTTGTCGAGACCCTTTCTTTATTTTCACCATAGTGAGGTTCAGGGGGGGTGTTGGAGTTACTTCAACACACACCTAGGATTTCTTTTTCCTAAGTTTTTTCCTTGTTTATTAGTCACAATTAGTCATTATCTAGTCTCTTATATTTTAGGGGAGAGTATTCCACCTGGATAATATTCTCTTTCAGTTGACACTTCAGTTTGACTAGTTGAGTTGAGTTTAGATGTTGCATTGGTTTTGTCACCATGCATCATTGGGATCATCACCATGATAAGGCACACTTTCCTTGGGATCATCACCATACTGGAACATTACCCTTGATTCCTTGATCTACTCCTCACTACTCTATGTTCAGTCAGTTAGTTGAAGACTAGTTGACTAGTTAACTCAGTTAGGTGGTAGTTCACTCCCGTAACTTCCTGAGAGACTAGTTAGGTGGAAGTTCACTCTCGTAACTGTTGGTGTGTGTCGAGATCACTCTAGACCACCACTATGGCACATTAGTTCTCCTCCAGTGCACATTGGTTGATTTATACAGAGTATCTCATGTGTAAATTATTCATTATTCATAACGGTTAATGAGAACTCTTCTATTCTTTCTCTCCTTCTTCTTCTTTCTCAATTTATGTCTACAAATGTGTGTATTATTTTCTAGCTAGATATATTATGTGTAGGTTCAACACATTTACATGGCAGTCATTGATAGATGGATATGCAGCACCAACCAATCCCCCAACTGACAAAGATGGAAAGAAACTCAGCGAAAACAGATAAAAGGATAAAGGCACCATTCTAAGAAATCTGGATGATTCATCATTTGTCAAAGTTATACATTTTGTTCCTATAAAGGAGGTTTGGGATAAACTTCAAAATATTTACAAAGGAGATACCAAAGTCAAGGGAGCTAAGCTTCAAACCCTTAGAGATAAGTTTGAGAAATTGAATATGAAGGAAGATGAAGACATTGCAACCTAATTTCTATGAATTGACAAAACAATGAAAAAAAGGAGAAGAAGTTGATGAATCAGTGGTCATTCAAAAGGTTCTAAGATCTCTACCTATGATATTTGATCCTAAGATATCATCCCTAGAAGAAAGAATAGATCTTGACAGTTTGAGCATGGACGAGCTACATGGAATATCCATAGCTTATGAAATGAGGATACAACAAGAGAATCCAGTTATGAAGGAAGTAGTGTTCAAAGCATCCAAGAATACAAAGAAAAGAAACAAGAAAAATTCAAAGCCAGATTGCATCTACAACGATGATTCAGAGGAATATGAACAAGTGGAAAATTTGTAAGGAATTTTTTAACCTTGTAACTTCTTCCTCATTTTTATTATTATGCACTTGTATTTTCCCTAAGTATGTTTCCCATTCATTGATTTTCATTGCCATAAGATAAAAGTTAAAAAGAAAAGAACCAATTATTAGCAAGATGGAGGAGAGATATAAGCACCTGATAATGATATCTTGTTGGATAATATGGACTTGGATGTTGATATCAAGAATATCCACTTCCCAGATGAAGATGAACCTGCTCATGAAAATGTACAACATGTTTCTACAATAGTTGCCCGGATTAAATATTTTCTAATGAAGAAATATTTTCCATACAGAGTGCCCCATTTGACAAAGATACAAAGAAAATGGTTTTTGAAAGGACCTCAAAGAGTAAGAGGGGGAAATCATGGTCTACCATTGACACCTGGAAAATGTTACCATCAAAATTGTATTCAATTCACAAGGTCACGGGAGACGCATTGGACTTCTCAATAGATAATATGGAAGAAGAAAATGTTCGTCTAAAGAAAAGAGTTAAGGAATTGGAAGAAACCCTCATGCCTCCACCTATTTTGGCTACCCCGGTTGCCATGATTTGGCTTGACAAAAGTCTTCAAGAAATTAGGGAGTCAAGTTCAAGAGTTAAAGGAATATCAAGTTTGATTGTGGCCACTCGAAATTTCATCGAGGAAAATATAAATAAAAGTATGTCATTAATTTTAGTATTATGGGACTTGGAAAAAGATTTGCCTCTCTTGGCCTCAGAGTCCAGAATACTAAAGAACATTTGAATGCATATTTAAAAAATGATGAAGTATTTTTCACAGATGGAGTTGCAATGTTCATAGAAAAGGTCTCAACGATGATGGACCAAAGAAGAAAACAGGAATATTTTCCCTCCCAAAGTCATGTGAAGCAATTAAAGGCATGTTGGATTGAAAGAGTTAATACATTAATGGGATTATTGAGTCAATTAAATGATGAGTCACGAAAAAGGATGGAAGCATATTCAAATATTGTTGGCCTGGATATTTTCAATAGCACCATCGAATTTTCAGACCCAAAGCTAATATCAAGTTCAATGCTCATGACCCGAAAACAGTGTGAAGAACAAATCAAAGACCTAAAGAAAGCATCAGCTGGAAAATTTGATAAAATAGTTGAGTTCACATATGAGGACATTGACAGTTGGCTTGTTGAATATACTAATAAAAATGAAGATATTGAAAATATGTTGCAAAATTTATCTATCGACTATAAACAAATCGAGGACGAATTGTTTAATATCAAGGTGAAACAAGAAGTGATTGTTGCTTCGTTAAGGGATTGTATTGAAGAGTGGTTAAAAAAATTTATTGCTAAGATTTATGAAATGCCAACAGAATCAGTTACAAGTATCCACATAACCACAATGAGAAAAAGTATAAAAGGTACAAAAACGAGCAAAAGTATAAAAGGTACAAAAATGAGCAAAAGTATAAAAGGCACAACAACAAGCAAGTAGAGAAAGAGATTCCATAATAGTAAGTCTACATTGAATCATATATTCCCTCTTTATCATATTTTCATTCAGTTATATGTATTATTTCATTAGAAAAGCATAACCAAATTCTGATAGCTTCTTTTTGTCTTCTTTCCAAATCATGTTGCTCGTGTTCCACTATGCCCCTTCTTTCTTCAAAACTTTTCTTGTAAATATTTATTTATGGTCTAACAGAGACCCAATCCCAGTGATTTATGGAAGAACACATTTAATTTCAATCATTGTAACAAACATTACCATTTTGATAAATCCCAGAGAACTAATTCAGGATTGATTCTGACTATATTTTATAATTATGAGTTTTGAATATAAAATATTTGAAGTCAAAACAACAACAACAACAAAAAATGATCTTTATAAGTACTACTCTTTCAAATTTCTCTGATGTGATAGACCATTTATTTTTTTATGTTGAATGTGATCAGATCTTTATTAAAATACTATGTATGTGAGGATATTTGCATTTTTATTTTCTGCCATGTGGGATGTTTGAAGATCTTGGTCCACTTCTCAAGAACTACTTTCTTTATATACATATATTTATTTTTTAGCATTTGAATTTTCTTGAGCATTGAAGACTTGGACTCATGTTATTTGACATAGTCCTATATTATTCTTGATTTGAAATTTCAACGAAGATCATCAGCCAAAGAGGAATACCACCTTAAATGAAGGAGGATTCATATCCTCGTGATATTTCCATTTTGGTTCTAACAGATTCAAACGTCAAAATTTTTGGCGAATCCACTGGGGACTCGATTTTAAAGCTTGGTTTTTATACCACAAATTTTTCATGACTTTTCCTCAACCTAATTAGCCTCAACTAGAAATTGGATTGGGAAACTAGAGAAGTATTATGCATCAGTTATATAATTTTACAATAACAATAGCTCGGACTCGAGAATAGTTAGAAATATATTGTAAAAATATTGTTCAAGAATAAGAACGAGAAATCCTTAGATGACAAAGAAAAGTACCACCTCTCTAAAATGCAGGAGGATCCATATCCTTGTGAACTTTTCGTTTTAGTTCTAACATATTCAAACGTCAACAGGAAGTTAAGAACATGAACCAGCAAGAACAAAGGTATGCTTTCATTGAAATGTTTTAATTGTGATAGTATTTTTCATTTTGCTTGTAAATGTCCTTATGATAAGAATAAAGGTATCGATGAAGAAGAAGATCCTAAGAAGAAAAATCAAAATCAAAAGGGAGACAAGAGAAAGAACAAAAATAAATCCCTCAAGAAAAGTTTCTACTCAAATAAAGACAACTCTTCATCAAATGAAGATGATGATAGTGACAATGATTCAGAAAGAGTACTCTTCATGGCAGTAGAATATGATGAAGAAGATTTTGAAGAAGAAGGTGAATTCGATATCAGATCATAATTAATCAATGCCTTAGAAGAACTAGGGAAAGAAAGAAAGAAAATAAAGTCACTCAAGGAAGAGTTAAAGAAGAAATAAGGATCTCAAAATTTGAACTCAGAATAAATTGAGCAGATAATCACGAAGTTAAAAATCCAGGTAGAAGAGGACAGAAGGATTGAAGAAACACTCAGAAATTAGTTGGAAGATAAGAAGAAGATGATTGAAAGCTTGGAAGCAGAAATAGTCATCTTAAGAAAAGATATTCAAAAGAAAGATATGTAGTAGAATAGCACCAAAATATTGGATGAGATCATCAGTAGTCAAAGTCCATACTATGACAGGTCCGAGCTAGGATAAAACCATATGCATATCAAAAAAGGTTCGAGCTCCGAGACGACAGAACAGGAAGAAAAATAAAGCACCTATGAAAAAATAGTCAGAGGTAATCAATAATAAAAACATAGAGGAACTGGACCACCTAGAAGATTGAGAACATAGAACCATCAATCAACAACATCTCAAGAAGAATAAGGCTTCATAAAAGCAACACCATTTAGAATATCCCCTACATTTAGGTATCAAACTATTTTTCTTGGTTTATTCTATTCTTGTAACATTTTGGTCACAAAGTTTCAAACTATAGATCCTATGCCAAGAATAGAAGCAACTATTAAGGCTATTCAAACAACAATTATCTCATAAAGTCGCATGAAGAAAAAAACAAAAATCACAACAGTTTTGGTTCACTGAGTAATGAAATAGAGTGATACAAGTGCAACAATTTTGGACACGTGGCCAGATATTGTAAAATGATTGTTCCTCCAAAGGAACCAAAGAAGAATATAAATAGTCATCAATAGGAACTACAAAGGATATGGAAAAGAAATCAAGATCAATTCAATACTGAAGAATGCTCGATTTCTCTACAAGTGCAATGCAAGTAAAGTGGGTTGTATGTTGATAGAAATTGTTTGAAGCATATGACAAGTGACAAGAACAAGTTTCTAACCCTGAAGAAGGAACGAGATGGATTAATTTCATTTGGAAATGATAACTCATCCATAATAATAGGTAGAGGCACAATCAAGCTTGGAAGAAAAGATGCCAAGGAAAAAAATGTTCTATTAGTCAAAGATATGAAGAACAATATTCTAAGTGTCAGTCAAATGTGTCATCAAGGAAACACATTTGTTTGACTCAGAAAAATGTGAGATAAAAAAAGAAGGATCAAGAAAATTTGTGGCTACAGATAGAAGAACCCCTAACAACATATATGTCCTAAATGACATTGGAAGGGGAAAATGTTTCTTAGGAAAGGAAAATGAAAGTTGGCTCTGACACAGAAGAATGGGTCACATAAAATTTGATAACCTTGTCAAAATCAGCATAAAGGAAGCAGTGAAAGAAATGCAGGAGATCTCAAAGACAAAAAATACTCTATGTGAACATTGTCTGCAAGAAAAACAAGTCAGGACTAAGTTCAAATCAAAGGAGTACTCCACGACAAAACCATTGGATATTGTACACATTGATCTATGTGGACATACAAGAACAAAGGCATTAAATGGTGAACACTACTTTATGCTATTGGTTAATGACTACACAAGAATGATTGCAGTTTTCTTTCTCAAAAATAAGTCAGAGGAATTCGAACACTTCAAGATATACAAAGAGATGGTTGAAAATGATATGGATTTGAAAATCAATTTCTTAATATTAGACAATGGAGGAGAGTTTATATCAAAGGAATTAATGGATTTCTATGGCGAACATGGAATAAAGAGATAGATCTTGGAAGCCAGTACAACTCAGCAAAATGGAGTTGTTGAAATGAAGAACAAAACAATTCAAGAAATGGCCAGAACCATGTTGAAATATTCCAAGTTGAGTGACATATTTTGGGAACAAGAAGTACATACAAAAATTCACATCCTAAACAGAGGAATGCACAAAAGTAACAGTGATAAGACTCCCTACAAGCTATGGAAAGGAAGACCAAAAAATGTGAATCATTTCAAAGTATTTGGAAGCAAATGTTATATCAAAAGATAAGATGGTAGGCTTGGAAAATTTGACTCCCAAATTGATAAGGGAATATTAGTTTGGTATTCAAGAAAAATAAAAGCATATAAATGCTTCAGTAAAAGACTCAACAAAATCATGGAAAGAATCAATGTAATGAGACAGATGTACAGAAGGAAAAAGAAGGAAGCAAATACTCAGAAGAGAAGGATGATGAGGAAGATCTAAAAGAAGAAGTAGTAGAAGAAGAAGAGAAACCAGAAGCAGAACAAGAGGAAGATGAGCAGAAGATACCTCCTCAGACACCTAGTCGATGACTACAAAAAAATCATCCACCAGAATAGATTATTGGGAATAAATATGCAGGACTTGAAACCCAAAGAAGAAGAGTTTCACCAAAACGATAACACCCAACATTTTTATATATAGTTGAACCAAGCATTTTTTAAGAGTCCAACAAGGATGAACACTGGATCAAGGCTATGGGTGAGGAATTAGATAAGATAGAGAATAATGCCACATGGGAACTGGTTCCAAGACCAAAGAACAAGAACGTGATTGGTACAGAGTGGGTTTTCATAAACAAATTGAACGAGGATGGACAGGTAACCAGAAACAAGACAAGTTTAGTTTGCAAAGGATACACTCAGATTGAAGGTACATATTTTCAAGAGACCTTTGTCCCAGTTTCCAGGATGGAATAAATCATATTGGTTTTACCCTATGCATGTTCCAAAATAATCAAGATGTATTATATGGATGTAAAATCATCCTTTCTGAATGGATAATTAGAATAAAAAGTCTACATCAAACAGCTTGAAGGGTTTCTACTATCAGAAAATGAAGATTATGTATGCAAGTTGAAGAAACCATTGTATGGACTCAAACAGGGCACCAGAGCATGGTATTCAAGATTGGAAAGGTATCTACATCAAAAAGGATTCAGGAAAGGTAATGTAGATATCAATCTCTACATAAAATTGGATCAGGACAATATATTGATAATTGAATTTTGTGTAGATGATATTATCTTTGGAAGCGATCATGATGGGATGAGTAAGAAGTTTTCCAAATACATGCATAATGAGTTTGAGATGTCTTTTCTCGGTAATTTGACCTTGTTTTTTGGATTACCAATATGCCAGCATGATAAAGGTATTTTCATCTCCCATACCAAGTATATCATAGAAATGCTAAAGAAGTTTTGAATGGAAGACTGTAAACCCATAAGTACTCCTATGCAGATCAGTTGCAAGTTGAGAAAGGAAGATGAATCTAAGGATGCAGATCAAAGACTCTATAGATCAATGATTGGAAGCTTACTCTATGTGACAACATCAATATCAGATGTGATGCAAGCAATTGTACAGGTTTCAATATTTCAAGCACCACCAAAAGAAACATGTGTCATGGAAGTAAAAAGAATACTCAAATATCTCAAGGAAACATAATATTTTGGATTATGGTATTCAAAATGGAATGATCTATCTTTGGTCGCCTACATAGATGTAGATTGGGAAGGCAGAATTGATGATAGAATAAGTACAAGTGTAGCACCCTTCTACTTGGGTGAGTATCTGGTATCATGGTTGAGCAAGAAACGGTCGTCAGTACCTTTGTTCACAGCAGAAGAAAAATATATTGCAGCAACAGCATGTTGTACTCATGTTCTCTAGATGAAACAAACCTTGCAGGATATATAAGTGAAGTATGATGAGCCCATTTCAATACTATGTGACAACACTAGTGCTATCAGTATCTCCAAGAATCCAGTGATGCATTCCAATATGAAACACATTCTGATCAAGTATCACTTTCTACGAGAATAGGATACAGATAAGAACATCAAGATAGAGTATATTGGGACAAAAGAGAATATTGTATATATCTTCACCAAACCTCTTCTTAGGGAGACCTTTGAGTATCTTCGACAGAAACTTGGATTATTTTATTCCCCACAATGATCCACATGGAATCAAGCACAATAAGACAAGGGGAGAGAAGTATAAGACATGAAGAATCTGAATAAAGAATATTTTGAATGCTTTTCATATACATTAGCGATTTTCATGAGGAAGCACAATGAAGAGAAAGCATAGGCTTGTAGGTAGGAGGAGCATCCTCAAGGAGAATTACCCTTTTCCATTGATGCAAAGGGGGATGGAGAGAGAGAGAGAGAGAACAAAGGCATGGAAACGAAGAGAAAGAACATATGCATGAATATAGGGGGAGTGATGGTCACATGGTGAGCATGAGCAGGAGCATGAGTGTTATTATGCCATCAGTGTTCCCATAAATTCCAAAGGGGGAGATTGTTGAAATATTGGTTGACATTGATGTCAACCCTTGAGGAAGTTAGTTAGCCCCAAAGGTATGGTTATGGAACACATATTTGATCAAGGGAAAATGTCATGAAGGATAGTGTA
Source organism: Picea glauca (assembly GCA_000966675.3). Lineage (NCBI taxonomy): Eukaryota > Viridiplantae > Streptophyta > Pinopsida > Pinales > Pinaceae > Picea > Picea glauca. The sequence goes on from JZKD02S0560901.1 coordinate 50,751, forward strand.
AATGAAGGAAACTCACTTATGGATGGATAGTCCTTTTCATGTTGTTTTTGGTGATAGATGGTATTCCACGTGGTTCCTCACAGTTGAGGTGTTATGGCCTTGTGAAGTTAGAAGCCCCAAAGAATGGTTAAGAATCCCCTAGTTAGTTACAAGTCGATTATTGAAAGGGTAAAGTGGTTGTAACAAGATATTCAAGAAGCCCCTAAGATTAAGGAAAGGGGTTACCTAGAAAAAGTATAAATACACCTCAAGGAGTCATTCACAAGTACATTCACTCACTTATTCTATTGAATATGTTCTAGTGAACTAGTCATCTATTTGGAAAGTCTTTGATGGTGAAATATAAGGTAGAGACAAGTGAGAAGTACGGGAGTTTCGAGGTTGCAAAGGAGAGAAAAAATTTCTAAGGAAGCCCTAGTTTGGTTGACCCCTACGTGTCAGACTACTAGTGTCCTGTGAGGCACCCAAGCGGGTTGTCTAGGGATAATCACGCGAGGCCCCACTAGACAGTAGGTCTTGGTCTTACGAGGATGAGATAGATCTAAGGAGGACATATAGGTTCAGGATATAGCAAGGTTTGAAGCTAGAGAAGGTTTTTGATACAGTCTGAGATGGTATGCTACAGGTGTCATCAGTAAATGTATATTGTCTATGTGTTTGTTTGAGGATTGATTCATGTATGGTATGGAATATGCTTAAGAAATATATTGGAGGCATCTTGGGCATAGGGATGTTATGGTTGAGGCGATATATGCTTGATACATATTCTTGTAGGTATTTGGTCTATGGATGTTATGGTTCTTTGTTAGAGGCACACATTTTTTATATTGGCTTGAGGCACAATCTTTTTTATCATTAATGATATGGTATAGATACATGGTATATGATTATATACTCATCATTAATGTTATGGTAACATTTGGCATATCTTATGGTACATGATTTTTTGGTACACATTTNGATGGAAGGGAGACTCCATTGGTTGAAAACACACTGTACATACAATTGGTGGGGAGCTTGGTGTATCTCACACACTCAAGACCAGACCTCTCCTATGCAGTTGGCATAGTTTCCAGGTTCATACAGAAGCCGCATGCACTACATTCGAAGGCTACAAAGCGTATCCTTTGATACGTATAGGGAACCATCACCTTTGGGATTCATTATGCAACAAAATCTACATTATATCTCATCGGGTTTACTGATTCTGACTGTGATGGTGATAGCACTGATCACAAGTCCACATATGTCTACTCACTCAATCTTGGTTCTAGGCCTATATGTTGATTGAGCAAGAATCAAGATGCCATTTCTCTATCTTCAGCTGAGGCAGAGAATAGAGGGGTATTTAACATAACCATTTAGTCTATGTGGCTACAACATTTTATCACTGAGTTGGGAATTCAGTTTCATCGGTCGATCGTCATCTGGTGTGACAACCATAGCACTCTAAATTTCTGCAGATATCTATTTCAGAGGTAGCAGACGAAGCACATCGAGATCCACATGAACTACATCTGGTAATTAGTAAACTAGGGGATCATCGACCTACAGTTCTGTCCTTCAGCAAAATAGACGACAGACATCTTCACCAAGATCTTCATTGAGCAGAAGTTCCATTCTATGCGAAGTCATCTTGGAGTGAAGGACACAATTTCCTAGCAACTGTAGTTCTTCTTTTACATACATTGTACCTTGAGGGGGGGGTTTACCATGAGGTTTTCCCTCGTTCCTCACTTTATTTCAGTGTATCTTTTGTATTTGGGTACCTAACATGGCCTCGTTGTCGAGACCCTTTCTTTATTTTCACCATAGTGAGGTTCAGGGGGGGTGTTGGAGTTACTTCAACACACACCTAGGATTTCTTTTTCCTAAGTTTTTTCCTTGTTTATTAGTCACAATTAGTCATTATCTAGTCTCTTATATTTTAGGGGAGAGTATTCCACCTGGATAATATTCTCTTTCAGTTGACACTTCAGTTTGACTAGTTGAGTTGAGTTTAGATGTTGCATTGGTTTTGTCACCATGCATCATTGGGATCATCACCATGATAAGGCACACTTTCCTTGGGATCATCACCATACTGGAACATTACCCTTGATTCCTTGATCTACTCCTCACTACTCTATGTTCAGTCAGTTAGTTGAAGACTAGTTGACTAGTTAACTCAGTTAGGTGGTAGTTCACTCCCGTAACTTCCTGAGAGACTAGTTAGGTGGAAGTTCACTCTCGTAACTGTTGGTGTGTGTCGAGATCACTCTAGACCACCACTATGGCACATTAGTTCTCCTCCAGTGCACATTGGTTGATTTATACAGAGTATCTCATGTGTAAATTATTCATTATTCATAACGGTTAATGAGAACTCTTCTATTCTTTCTCTCCTTCTTCTTCTTTCTCAATTTATGTCTACAAATGTGTGTATTATTTTCTAGCTAGATATATTATGTGTAGGTTCAACACATTTACATGGCAGTCATTGATAGATGGATATGCAGCACCAACCAATCCCCCAACTGACAAAGATGGAAAGAAACTCAGCGAAAACAGATAAAAGGATAAAGGCACCATTCTAAGAAATCTGGATGATTCATCATTTGTCAAAGTTATACATTTTGTTCCTATAAAGGAGGTTTGGGATAAACTTCAAAATATTTACAAAGGAGATACCAAAGTCAAGGGAGCTAAGCTTCAAACCCTTAGAGATAAGTTTGAGAAATTGAATATGAAGGAAGATGAAGACATTGCAACCTAATTTCTATGAATTGACAAAACAATGAAAAAAAGGAGAAGAAGTTGATGAATCAGTGGTCATTCAAAAGGTTCTAAGATCTCTACCTATGATATTTGATCCTAAGATATCATCCCTAGAAGAAAGAATAGATCTTGACAGTTTGAGCATGGACGAGCTACATGGAATATCCATAGCTTATGAAATGAGGATACAACAAGAGAATCCAGTTATGAAGGAAGTAGTGTTCAAAGCATCCAAGAATACAAAGAAAAGAAACAAGAAAAATTCAAAGCCAGATTGCATCTACAACGATGATTCAGAGGAATATGAACAAGTGGAAAATTTGTAAGGAATTTTTTAACCTTGTAACTTCTTCCTCATTTTTATTATTATGCACTTGTATTTTCCCTAAGTATGTTTCCCATTCATTGATTTTCATTGCCATAAGATAAAAGTTAAAAAGAAAAGAACCAATTATTAGCAAGATGGAGGAGAGATATAAGCACCTGATAATGATATCTTGTTGGATAATATGGACTTGGATGTTGATATCAAGAATATCCACTTCCCAGATGAAGATGAACCTGCTCATGAAAATGTACAACATGTTTCTACAATAGTTGCCCGGATTAAATATTTTCTAATGAAGAAATATTTTCCATACAGAGTGCCCCATTTGACAAAGATACAAAGAAAATGGTTTTTGAAAGGACCTCAAAGAGTAAGAGGGGGAAATCATGGTCTACCATTGACACCTGGAAAATGTTACCATCAAAATTGTATTCAATTCACAAGGTCACGGGAGACGCATTGGACTTCTCAATAGATAATATGGAAGAAGAAAATGTTCGTCTAAAGAAAAGAGTTAAGGAATTGGAAGAAACCCTCATGCCTCCACCTATTTTGGCTACCCCGGTTGCCATGATTTGGCTTGACAAAAGTCTTCAAGAAATTAGGGAGTCAAGTTCAAGAGTTAAAGGAATATCAAGTTTGATTGTGGCCACTCGAAATTTCATCGAGGAAAATATAAATAAAAGTATGTCATTAATTTTAGTATTATGGGACTTGGAAAAAGATTTGCCTCTCTTGGCCTCAGAGTCCAGAATACTAAAGAACATTTGAATGCATATTTAAAAAATGATGAAGTATTTTTCACAGATGGAGTTGCAATGTTCATAGAAAAGGTCTCAACGATGATGGACCAAAGAAGAAAACAGGAATATTTTCCCTCCCAAAGTCATGTGAAGCAATTAAAGGCATGTTGGATTGAAAGAGTTAATACATTAATGGGATTATTGAGTCAATTAAATGATGAGTCACGAAAAAGGATGGAAGCATATTCAAATATTGTTGGCCTGGATATTTTCAATAGCACCATCGAATTTTCAGACCCAAAGCTAATATCAAGTTCAATGCTCATGACCCGAAAACAGTGTGAAGAACAAATCAAAGACCTAAAGAAAGCATCAGCTGGAAAATTTGATAAAATAGTTGAGTTCACATATGAGGACATTGACAGTTGGCTTGTTGAATATACTAATAAAAATGAAGATATTGAAAATATGTTGCAAAATTTATCTATCGACTATAAACAAATCGAGGACGAATTGTTTAATATCAAGGTGAAACAAGAAGTGATTGTTGCTTCGTTAAGGGATTGTATTGAAGAGTGGTTAAAAAAATTTATTGCTAAGATTTATGAAATGCCAACAGAATCAGTTACAAGTATCCACATAACCACAATGAGAAAAAGTATAAAAGGTACAAAAACGAGCAAAAGTATAAAAGGTACAAAAATGAGCAAAAGTATAAAAGGCACAACAACAAGCAAGTAGAGAAAGAGATTCCATAATAGTAAGTCTACATTGAATCATATATTCCCTCTTTATCATATTTTCATTCAGTTATATGTATTATTTCATTAGAAAAGCATAACCAAATTCTGATAGCTTCTTTTTGTCTTCTTTCCAAATCATGTTGCTCGTGTTCCACTATGCCCCTTCTTTCTTCAAAACTTTTCTTGTAAATATTTATTTATGGTCTAACAGAGACCCAATCCCAGTGATTTATGGAAGAACACATTTAATTTCAATCATTGTAACAAACATTACCATTTTGATAAATCCCAGAGAACTAATTCAGGATTGATTCTGACTATATTTTATAATTATGAGTTTTGAATATAAAATATTTGAAGTCAAAACAACAACAACAACAAAAAATGATCTTTATAAGTACTACTCTTTCAAATTTCTCTGATGTGATAGACCATTTATTTTTTTATGTTGAATGTGATCAGATCTTTATTAAAATACTATGTATGTGAGGATATTTGCATTTTTATTTTCTGCCATGTGGGATGTTTGAAGATCTTGGTCCACTTCTCAAGAACTACTTTCTTTATATACATATATTTATTTTTTAGCATTTGAATTTTCTTGAGCATTGAAGACTTGGACTCATGTTATTTGACATAGTCCTATATTATTCTTGATTTGAAATTTCAACGAAGATCATCAGCCAAAGAGGAATACCACCTTAAATGAAGGAGGATTCATATCCTCGTGATATTTCCATTTTGGTTCTAACAGATTCAAACGTCAAAATTTTTGGCGAATCCACTGGGGACTCGATTTTAAAGCTTGGTTTTTATACCACAAATTTTTCATGACTTTTCCTCAACCTAATTAGCCTCAACTAGAAATTGGATTGGGAAACTAGAGAAGTATTATGCATCAGTTATATAATTTTACAATAACAATAGCTCGGACTCGAGAATAGTTAGAAATATATTGTAAAAATATTGTTCAAGAATAAGAACGAGAAATCCTTAGATGACAAAGAAAAGTACCACCTCTCTAAAATGCAGGAGGATCCATATCCTTGTGAACTTTTCGTTTTAGTTCTAACATATTCAAACGTCAACAGGAAGTTAAGAACATGAACCAGCAAGAACAAAGGTATGCTTTCATTGAAATGTTTTAATTGTGATAGTATTTTTCATTTTGCTTGTAAATGTCCTTATGATAAGAATAAAGGTATCGATGAAGAAGAAGATCCTAAGAAGAAAAATCAAAATCAAAAGGGAGACAAGAGAAAGAACAAAAATAAATCCCTCAAGAAAAGTTTCTACTCAAATAAAGACAACTCTTCATCAAATGAAGATGATGATAGTGACAATGATTCAGAAAGAGTACTCTTCATGGCAGTAGAATATGATGAAGAAGATTTTGAAGAAGAAGGTGAATTCGATATCAGATCATAATTAATCAATGCCTTAGAAGAACTAGGGAAAGAAAGAAAGAAAATAAAGTCACTCAAGGAAGAGTTAAAGAAGAAATAAGGATCTCAAAATTTGAACTCAGAATAAATTGAGCAGATAATCACGAAGTTAAAAATCCAGGTAGAAGAGGACAGAAGGATTGAAGAAACACTCAGAAATTAGTTGGAAGATAAGAAGAAGATGATTGAAAGCTTGGAAGCAGAAATAGTCATCTTAAGAAAAGATCTTCAAAAGAAAGATATGTAGTAGAATAGCACCAAAATATTGGATGAGATCATCAGTAGTCAAATTCCATACTATGACAGGTCCGAGCTAGGATAAAACCATATTCATATCGAAAAAGGTTCGAGCTCCGAGACGACAGAACAGGAAGAAAAATAAAGCACCTATGAAAAAATAGTCAGAGGTAATCAATAATAAAAACACAGAGGAATTGGACCACCTAGAAGATTGAGAACATAGAACCATCAATCAACAACATCTCAAGAAGAATAAGGTTTCATAAAAGCAACATCGTTTAGAATATCCCCTACATTTAGGTATCAAACTATTTTTCTTGGTTTATTCTATTCTTGTAACATTTTGGTCACAAAGTTTCAAACTATAGATCCTATGCTAAGAATAGAAGCAACTATGAAGGCTATTCAAACAACAATTATCTCATAAAGTCGCATGAAGAAAAAAACAAAAATCACAACAGTTTTGGTTCACTGAGTAATGAAATAGAGTGATACAAGTGCAACAATTTTGGACACGTGGCCAGATATTGTAAAATGATTGTTCCTCCAAAGGAACCAAAGAAGAATATAAATAGTCATCAATAGGAACTACAAAGGATATGGAAAAGAAATCAAGATCAATTCAATACTGAAGAATGCTCGATTTCTCTACAAGTGCAATGCAAGTAAAGTGGGTTGTATGTTGATAGAAATTGTTTGAAGCATATGACAAGTGACAAGAACAAGTTTCTAACCCTGAAGAAGGAACGAGATGGATTAATTTCATTTGGAAATGATAACTCATCCATAATAATAGGTAGAGGCACAATCAAGCTTGGAAGAAAAGATGCCAAGGAAAAAAATGTTCTATTAGTCAAAGATATGAAGAACAATATTCTAAGTGTCAGTCAAATGTGTCATCAAGGAAACACATTTGTTTGACTCAGAAAAATGTGAGATAAAAAAAGAAGGATCAAGAAAATTTGTGGCTACAGATAGAAGAACCCCTAACAACATATATGTCCTAAATGACATTGGAAGGGGAAAATGTTTCTTAGGAAAGGAAAATGAAAGTTGGCTCTGACACAGAAGAATGGGTCACATAAAATTTGATAACCTTGTCAAAATCAGCATAAAGGAAGCAGTGAAAGAAATGCAGGAGATCTCAAAGACAAAAAATACTCTATGTGAACATTGTCTGCAAGAAAAACAAGTCAGGACTAAGTTCAAATCAAAGGAGTACTCCACGACAAAACCATTGGATATTGTACACATTGATCTATGTGGACATACAAGAACAAAGGCATTAAATGGTGAACACTACTTTATGCTATTGGTTAATGACTACACAAGAATGATTGCAGTTTTCTTTCTCAAAAATAAGTCAGAGGAATTCGAACACTTCAAGATATACAAAGAGATGGTTGAAAATGATATGGATTTGAAAATCAATTTCTTAATATTAGACAATGGAGGAGAGTTTATATCAAAGGAATTAATGGATTTCTATGGCGAACATGGAATAAAGAGATAGATCTTGGAAGCCAGTACAACTCAGCAAAATGGAGTTGTTGAAATGAAGAACAAAACAATTCAAGAAATGGCCAGAACCATGTTGAAATATTCCAAGTTGAGTGACATATTTTGGGAACAAGAAGTACATACAAAAATTCACATCCTAAACAGAGGAATGCACAAAAGTAACAGTGATAAGACTCCCTACAAGCTATGGAAAGGAAGACCAAAAAATGTGAATCATTTCAAAGTATTTGGAAGCAAATGTTATATCAAAAGATAAGATGGTAGGCTTGGAAAATTTGACTCCCAAATTGATAAGGGAATATTAGTTTGGTATTCAAGAAAAATAAAAGCATATAAATGCTTCAGTAAAAGACTCAACAAAATCATGGAAAGAATCAATGTAATGAGACAGATGTACAGAAGGAAAAAGAAGGAAGCAAATACTCAGAAGAGAAGGATGATGAGGAAGATCTAAAAGAAGAAGTAGTAGAAGAAGAAGAGAAACCAGAAGCAGAACAAGAGGAAGATGAGCAGAAGATACCTCCTCAGACACCTAGTCGATGACTACAAAAAAATCATCCACCAGAATAGATTATTGGGAATAAATATGCAGGACTTGAAACCCAAAGAAGAAGAGTTTCACCAAAACGATAACACCCAACATTTTTATATATAGTTGAACCAAGCATTTTTTAAGAGTCCAACAAGGATGAACACTGGATCAAGGCTATGGGTGAGGAATTAGATAAGATAGAGAATAATGCCACATGGGAACTGGTTCCAAGACCAAAGAACAAGAACGTGATTGGTACAGAGTGGGTTTTCATAAACAAATTGAACGAGGATGGACAGGTAACCAGAAACAAGACAAGTTTAGTTTGCAAAGGATACACTCAGATTGAAGGTACATATTTTCAAGAGACCTTTGTCCCAGTTTCCAGGATGGAATAAATCATATTGGTTTTACCCTATGCATGTTCCAAAATAATCAAGATGTATTATATGGATGTAAAATCATCCTTTCTGAATGGATAATTAGAATAAAAAGTCTACATCAAACAGCTTGAAGGGTTTCTACTATCAGAAAATGAAGATTATGTATGCAAGTTGAAGAAACCATTGTATGGACTCAAACAGGGCACCAGAGCATGGTATTCAAGATTGGAAAGGTATCTACATCAAAAAGGATTCAGGAAAGGTAATGTAGATATCAATCTCTACATAAAATTGGATCAGGACAATATATTGATAATTGAATTTTGTGTAGATGATATTATCTTTGGAAGCGATCATGATGGGATGAGTAAGAAGTTTTCCAAATACATGCATAATGAGTTTGAGATGTCTTTTCTCGGTAATTTGACCTTGTTTTTTGGATTACCAATATGCCAGCATGATAAAGGTATTTTCATCTCCCATACCAAGTATATCATAGAAATGCTAAAGAAGTTTTGAATGGAAGACTGTAAACCCATAAGTACTCCTATGCAGATCAGTTGCAAGTTGAGAAAGGAAGATGAATCTAAGGATGCAGATCAAAGACTCTATAGATCAATGATTGGAAGCTTACTCTATGTGACAACATCAATATCAGATGTGATGCAAGCAATTGTACAGGTTTCAATATTTCAAGCACCACCAAAAGAAACATGTGTCATGGAAGTAAAAAGAATACTCAAATATCTCAAGGAAACATAATATTTTGGATTATGGTATTCAAAATGGAATGATCTATCTTTGGTCGCCTACATAGATGTAGATTGGGAAGGCAGAATTGATGATAGAATAAGTACAAGTGTAGCACCCTTCTACTTGGGTGAGTATCTGGTATCATGGTTGAGCAAGAAACGGTCGTCAGTACCTTTGTTCACAGCAGAAGAAAAATATATTGCAGCAACAGCATGTTGTACTCATGTTCTCTAGATGAAACAAACCTTGCAGGATATATAAGTGAAGTATGATGAGCCCATTTCAATACTATGTGACAACACTAGTGCTATCAGTATCTCCAAGAATCCAGTGATGCATTCCAATATGAAACACATTCTGATCAAGTATCACTTTCTACGAGAATAGGATACAGATAAGAACATCAAGATAGAGTATATTGGGACAAAAGAGAATATTGTATATATCTTCACCAAACCTCTTCTTAGGGAGACCTTTGAGTATCTTCGACAGAAACTTGGATTATTTTATTCCCCACAATGATCCACATGGAATCAAGCACAATAAGACAAGGGGAGAGAAGTATAAGACATGAAGAATCTGAATAAAGAATATTTTGAATGCTTTTCATATACATTAGCGATTTTCATGAGGAAGCACAATGAAGAGAAAGCATAGGCTTGTAGGTAGGAGGAGCATCCTCAAGGAGAATTACCCTTTTCCATTGATGCAAAGGGGGATGGAGAGAGAGAGAGAGAGAACAAAGGCATGGAAACGAAGAGAAAGAACATATGCATGAATATAGGGGGAGTGATGGTCACATGGTGAGCATGAGCAGGAGCATGAGTGTTATTATGCCATCAGTGTTCCCATAAATTCCAAAGGGGGAGATTGTTGAAATATTGGTTGACATTGATGTCAACCCTTGAGGAAGTTAGTTAGCCCCAAAGGTATGGTTATGGAACACATATTTGATCAAGGGAAAATGTCATGAAGGATAGTGTAAATGAAGGAAACTCACTTATGGATGGATAGTCCTTTTCATGTTGTTTTTGGTGATAGATGGTATTCCACGTGGTTCCTCACAGTTGAGGTGTTATGGCCTTGTGAAGTTAGAAGCCCCAAAGAATGGTTAAGAATCCCCTAGTTAGTTACAAGTCGATTATTGAAAGGGTAAAGTGGTTGTAACAAGATATTCAAGAAGCCCCTAAGATTAAGGAAAGGGGTTACCTAGAAAAAGTATAAATACACCTCAAGGAGTCATTCACAAGTACATTCACTCACTTATTCTATTGAATATGTTCTAGTGAACTAGTCATCTATTTGGAAAGTCTTTGATGGTGAAATATAAGGTAGAGACAAGTGAGAAGTACGGGAGTTTCGAGGTTGCAAAGGAGAGAAAAAATTTCTAAGGAAGCCCTAGTTTGGTTGACCCCTACGTGTCAGACTACTAGTGTCCTGTGAGGCACCCAAGCGGGTTGTCTAGGGATAATCACGCGAGGCCCCACTAGACAGTAGGTCTTGGTCTTACGAGGATGAGATAGATCTAAGGAGGACATATAGGTTCAGGATATAGCAAGGTTTGAAGCTAGAGAAGGTTTTTGATACAGTCTGAGATGGTATGCTACAGGTGTCATCAGTAAATGTATATTGTCTATGTGTTTGTTTGAGGATTGATTCATGTATGGTATGGAATATGCTTAAGAAATATATTGGAGGCATCTTGGGCATAGGGATGTTATGGTTGAGGCGATATATGCTTGATACATATTCTTGTAGGTATTTGGTCTATGGATGTTATGGTTCTTTGTTAGAGGCACACATTTTTTATATTGGCTTGAGGCACAATCTTTTTTATCATTAATGATATGGTATAGATACATGGTATATGATTATATACTCATCATTAATGTTATGGTAACATTTGGCATATCTTATGGTACATGATTTTTTGGTACACATTTCATGCATGGTATGGTACAGGTTACAGGTTGATGGTACAGTGACAATTACAGGTTGATGGTACAGTGACAATTACAAGTTGATGGTACAGTCACAGTTACTGGTTGATGGTATAGTGGCAGTGATAGTGAAAATGATTGTGGTAGTGACAGATTGTTCTACACTTATATTTTAGGGTGGGATGATGGGGAAAGGAAAGGGGTTTGTAGCCTCTGTTGTAGCCGCCTTTGTTTTTTCTAGCCCATCTCGAATTTCATGTCTTAATGCTCGGAATCGAAAGATGGTTTTCGTATTTTCCATCTGTGGTTTCAAAATCTCTAAAGTATTATCACGCGAGTGGTGATAGTTATCGTACTCTCGAGGCGAGTTCTACTTTTCGTCAAAATATTTTTCCCCCTTTTTTGTTCTACCTCGGGATTTCGTATGTCGAATGTTATAGATCACGTAGTTCACAAGTTCCGAGCAATGAAACAGCGAAATCGTTCAAAAATTTTACCCAGGGCAGTAACAATAGTAAAATTTTCCTAAATCACAATTAAACATCATCGGGTTTTTGTGTCTCAACGTTTACTAAATCCAAAATTCTTATTGTCGTAACTCCAATAGCCGAAACCATGAATTTCTTGTTTTAGTAACCCATGTCAAGGTTAAAGGTAAAATCTTAGCCATGGTTAAGTTCTATCGGAAATTCGCAACTCAGCATGTTCTCTTTTGAAAAGCTACACTGTCAAAGCCCGAGACGTGAAGTCGTGATAAAGATATGAACATAATTAATTAAACACTTAATCTGATTTTATCCTCCCTTTTAATTAAAACATATCATCGTGATCTCGCGTTTTCGCAACTCGGCATGCAAACTTCCCGGAAGTTATGCCTTCGAAGATTCGAGTCACGATATGGAGATATAATAATTACATAATTAATTAAGCACCTAATCACAATTATTTTTTGATTAACCAAAGTCAATCATCGCATTTCGGGTGTTAGAGTTTCAAAGGGTTAAAGCAAAAATTCATGATACAATGAGAACCGAAAGATTAATTAACTTTGGTAAAATCGAATTAATTGAGCTAAACCAGTATCTCCTGTGATTTGATGCGTGCATAGTTTACAAGGCAGTCTTAACTCTTCCTTACGCCAACTGACATTTAAAACCACCAAAATTTATGGCATTAATTAGAAACAAGGTGAATCGACAAATAAAGATTGGGTTTTTATTGCTAAATTTATTTTTAAGGGTGATTTGACCGATCCATTCTTAAAAGGTACCGAGTTTTTGAATATATAGAGTTGTTATTCATTATAGAAAATTCATTTCTATATTACGCAGAGCACACTTTCTCAGCGAGATAATTTATGTATGTATACATATTTTTATCGCAGAAGAGCTAAAGCAGGATCTCCCGTCATGGCCCCGCGAAAAGCGTCAAAAGCCAATGTTGACGTTTCAGGACAAGGTTCGGAAAACGTCCCTGATACTTCACCTCAAAGTGTCGACTCTGTCCCGAACTGGTCGTTTGTTTCTGATGTTCTATAGGTCGAATTAGTGGATTATTCTGATGATTCCAGTGACAATGAAAAAGATGACATAACCACTAAATATAAGATCGCCTTTCATTTGGGAATGAATAAACTAGCGGCCAAGCCAAAATTTCTCCCTTATTATGATATGGTCCGATGGGCATTAGACCATGTAGACATACCAACCAGAACCATCATCAACAAGCAGAAGGTTACCATCGGGACTTTCAGACCTGAACAACTGCAGGCTATGTACAAGTTGCCTATCGCGTCCGACCTTACATATGATGTTGAGTTCTTGGAGAAGTTCAAACAGAAGGAATGTGTGCAGTATGACAAGACTATGTCCATCTTAATCAGAGATTGGGTTTCACACCCTACAAAGTTCAGGGCAGACAACAATAGTATATATTCAATAGCTTCCTTGGAACCACAGTTCAAGTATATAGCTATGATGACCTGCAGATTATACGGGAGGGAGGACACCTCACATTTATTTCTTCAATGGGTGCCTCTAATACATCAATTCACCGAAGGCTGTTCCTTCGACTGGGCGAAGATGTTGTCTGATAGCTTGACCAGTCGGGTTACAGAATATCGGGCGCAGAAAGAGAGCGGAAAGATTTCTTCATTTTTTATGTTTGCATACATTATGGACGCCGTGTGATTTCTAACACCATTTCCCTTAATGGGCTAGAGTTGGACTCCAACAGAGGTTGAACCCATCTATGTTTATCATTCGAAATTGTGGGAAAACAAAGCAGCATATTTTGTATATGAAATCTTCAACTGGGTGATGGTACCGCTGCATGTCACTATTTTCGGCCACCCACCTCCCAGGATCTTCGACAGTATAGTGATGAATTTGAGCAACATAGCTAACTGGTATGTAGAAGTTGAATTATCATATCTTAGAGTTTTCGAGGCTTCTATTCCCCTGCATGCATTTCCATTATTCATCCCCAACAAGCTGGCTTGTCGTGAGGTGGCTAGACAAACAGTAATTGGTGGCATAAGCAAGGAGCTTAAGGGATACTCAAAGAAGGTATGGCCACCTTTTCTTGTTCATTTAAATTCATATTCTTTGTTAGATTTTGGGCATGCTAAAGGTGAGGCAGTAGCCCTAGAAGACCTAAAATTGGTTCTTAGAAGCACGATCCGCAAAGGGTCGTGAGTAATCATTTGGCCAGTTGCGGACTCAAGATTTTTGAACACGAAAATTCACCCTCGGATGACATTTTCCAAGGCGCAATATCTTATGTCGATATTTTAGCTTGGATACAAACCTTGGCACCTGAAGAGAGGGCCGATGTTCTGAAGTTCCAAGAACATCGACGCAGTTTCCTTCCCGCAGTCTTATAGGGTGAGAATCCGAGTACAGCGGAGGTGAAACAAAAAGATGTTGAAGGCTCCAAATATGCGACTCCTAGTCAAGAAAAACACCAGGACAGGGAAGAGAAAACTAAGAGTCCAAAAGCAGAGATAAAGAATCTTGACCCGCCAAAAAAGTAGATTCCGGTTACTACTCCAGGGTAATCATCGAAGCAAATCGAAGATCCTATTGCATCCATTACTCCCTTGCAGTCAACTCAGGGAAATATTGACGCAGGGTGGATCTTAAATGAAGACTTGAGGCCTATAAGGGTGGAATAGCTCCCTCCAAATGAGTTCTTCTTTGATAAGAAGAGAAAGGTAGTGGTAAAGAGAGAATTCTATCAGGAAGGGGAATCGACAGCGAAGAAATACAAAGTATTGACTGATGGGAAAGACAAGAAGAGTGAACATTTCGCAACTAAAATAGTTGGGACATTAGGGGCATATGCCACAGCGAATCAATTTTCAGTCGGGGTTTTGAAAAACCAGCTGAAATGAAAAAATCACCTCATCAAAACCCTAGAAGCCAGACTAGCCACAGCAGCGGAGGTTGCCAAGGACCAGGCGAGTGTAGGGATAGAGCAAGCAAAGTTGGCCGATAAAACTGAGATAGAGTTGTTCAAGACTAAGCTTGAACAAGCAGAGCTGGTGGTTCGGAATGGTCAAATATAGGTGGGTCAGCAAAAAGACTTGATCGAACAGTTATAGGCTAGAGTGGAAATTGTCGAAAGTAAAGTTATAAATATCAGGATGTTCCAGCCCCAGGTGATGGAGATTCGGAGTAGAGTTTCTGCAACTCAGCAAAATTTACTCACCAAGGTAGAGGTGATTTGGGACAACTTCTTGATGGTTAATCAAGTTTTGGAAAATTTATCTGTCAGAGAAAGAGAAGCTGGAGCAGCACGGGTCGCCTTTCAAGAGGTTGTGATAGCTACAAACAACAGGGAATCGGGAAGTATTCCCAGGTTTCCCATTTCAGAGTAGACCAAAGGAAATATTCTATTAAAAGAATGGGAGCACAGCATCTCAGAAGGTAAGCTACAAGCCAAGAGGGTAATGAAATCCTTAGAAGAGGATTTTAGCTATATAGATGGTAATATGTTAGGTATTGATAGCAGAGGTAATGTCGAAGCATTGATTCAAATGAATATGGTAAAAATATCACTTGATTTAAATGAAAAAGAGGAAAGAGATTCGACCGACATCTCACAAGTGACTATGGAAGACATAGTCCAAATAGACAAATATATGATTAAACCAAGTGTGCAATTGTGCGCTATCGACATCATAGACAGACAGATGGAAGACAGGTTGTCACATTTAGCCTGAGATCGTTACTCTTTTGAAGCCAATTGTCAAGCAGAACTGTCAAGGCTGATATCTCGGCTGGTGGAAAGGTGTGTCACTTGTACCGAGCATGCGCAAGGACAAGCTTCTGGCACAAAATAAAGACAGAGAGAAAGAAATGGAATGATTTCTCTCCTTCTTATCATAACTGAAAATTTTGCAATGATTGAGATTCCATCTTATTGTAAAACTGTATAAATATATCATAGAAAGAAAGAAAAAGGGTTGGACCTTTTTGTGTGTATTGTATTAGAGGTTTTCCAATTTGAGAGTTAATATAAAGAAAATCTGAAGATTCTCAATTCCGTCACGACTGTGTTATGAGTTTGTTTCCTTGTATCTCATATTTCGTTTCATTTCATATTTGTATCTGATGAATGCTTCACTATAATTTAGTATAACCTCTACTATAGTGAATGAATTTTGGTTTTCTATATTGTTTACTGTTTTTACTGTTTATTGTTTTGGTTTTGAATGAACGTAGCAGTGAAAGAACTCTCGGTGATGCAGCTGATGGGTTGTTGTTAAAGGATGAGCCCTTAACCATCTGAATAGCATAACAGTGCTTAGAATTCCTTGCCAAAATAGTGAATCCTCACGGCCTTTTATAACATCTCCCGGGCGGTCATGTAACCTTCTCAAAGTGTGAACAGGGACCCATTTAGGGTTTATTTAGGTCATTAACCCGTCGATTTTGCAGATTCGGCTCTGATTTGAGAGTCAAATCATCTTGGGGGCCGGTCCGTAGGCGGTTGGGAGGCCGACCTATTCAATTAATGCGCCGTATTAGCAGATGTGCAGGTTATTGTGCTGACAGATGCGCGTCGAGCGCGCATGCGCAAATCACACGTCTTTGTCCCGTGCATGTGCGCGCGTGCCACACTGTTGTAAAGCGCCCTTCAATTTTTGGTTACTTTGTATAGTTTTTGGCCCTTCCGGAGTGTTTTGAGATTAATTCAGTGCCATGAATGACTTCATTGATATTTTGATGATGTGGAGTTCTTGTCACCATGTGCAGACGAAATTTTAGTGATAACAGATGCCCCCTGATGGATGAGGTTAGGAGCATACGTATAGCC
>JZKD02S0560902.1:1306-20964 GCA_000966675.3 Picea glauca
CTCTCTTAGATTTCTAACTTGATATGAAATCATATATGCAGCATATAGAAGGAAAGCATAAAAGAAAGCTACCATGCAACAGCATAATATTAACAAGACGCAGAGAATAATCACATCCATGACCTGAATCAATATTCCTATTAATTCATGAACTGTACATGGGGACTCTTCACAAGTTCTCTGCTTGTTCTTCCTTCTTCCTCCTAATGCTAACTCTGATCTTAGATCTCTCGCTCTCAACCACCAATAATACAGAAAATGAGGGTGCCTATATTTTGTTTTCCCTCACAAAAGCTAAATTGTCTAATCTACACTTAATGACCCTATCTACCTGTATCCAATCTAATCTTTCTGCATTAAAATCTAATAAGTGTTCCTGCTGTACAAGGACGAGAGCTTATCTGCTCCAGGTCCCGATTGATACATAAGTACGCCTAAATATGGATTCTTTTATTCAATCGGCGGCGCTCCTCAAAATATTCACGACCGTGACCCTGACGTCTCCCTTTGAAGTCTTTTCCATCTTCCCGTGCAGGCGTGCACGACGAGGTGCGGATGCTCCTGCATCAAGGAGGAAGAAGAGTACCCCTATCATTGGCTAGGAGGTACCAGTGAAGTCTTAACGTTCGGTGAGTGGGAGCTGCCCGGACCGCACGGAATGTCATTCGGTGCAGGCAATTGGGTAACAATACTCCCTCTTCATTTTTGTATGGTAGAATGCATTAGGACTTATGCTCAGATCTAATTATTTCATGGAAAAGTAAAATGATGGTTTTTTTTTTCTTTTAACTTGGTGACTGAAACTTTCCTTAGCCTAGCTCAATGGTGGTTGAATCCCATGGCCTTCATCCTCCCACATGTCGTGATCGCCCTATGTGTTGATTGTGACCTTGAGGTTGTTTACCCTTCGTCCCTAGCTCACCAGTCCTCGCCTGAGCAGTCGACCAGGAGCTTGATATATGATTGTCGCCTTAGCGTTAAAATACCTATGGATCCCAATGCCCTACTTTTCTGTGTGAGGATGGTGAAGAGAAGGCGGACCTATCATCAGTCTACCTCTGTGGATGTCCTTGCCTGATCGTCGACTTGTGTCCTTCAGTACGACCTCTGCATATGGATTATCATGCTTCCTTGTTGTGTATTTCTCTACGCCTTGACTGATAGAATCCCCGCGATCCCTTCAATAAGTTATCTTTGTGGCCCTAGCATTCTCTTACTGTTGTCAGCATTTTATATTGGTATTCCGAGATGTAAAAAGTATTTAACTTCAAACTGCATTTTTGTTCTTGATGGATTGACTAGTTTTTATTACTTCTGTGATTGTAATTGTGTAACTGATGTAGAAATATCACCTATTTTGTTGTAATTTGGTAATGGATGTAAAATATATATATATTACTTCAACAATTGCAATATGAGGTAGCTGTAAAATCTAGCCTTGCGTCTTCATCACTTATCTGGCGAAATTTAACTGTGTAATTATGATTTGCTGGGGAATTTGTTTCTGTCTGTTCATCTTTGGATAATGGCCAATCTAGCCTTGCATATCCATCCACATGAGGACTTACCTCCAATCTTTACAAATATTGACTAAGCATTTGATGATTAGTGATGATCTTTAAGGATTTGTTGTTTCATAGGTTTTTATATTTTGATAAGGTTATGCTTTTTACCATGTTTATAGGATACACATAATACAACTAACCTACGCAGATTAATTTGATGGTGAATCCTACTACAGTAAGTGAGAAGGGATTAAATAATCTACAGTTCGATTTAATTAGATGTTGTTGTCCCTGCCTTCTCATGATAAATTAGATATTGTCAAGTGAGTCAATGAATCACATATTTTTATTTCATATATATTTTGGCACCATGACATTCAATGAATTCACCAGAATCACATATCTTCTTTATTTTCACAAAACAAATATGATAATTTTGTAGTGAATCTTTCTTCACCATGATGATTGTCGCCTTATGATGCAGCTTTGAAATTATCGTAGTACTTCTCATGTCCTTTTGGGTTGAAATAACCAAAATGTATGCCATGCTAATTATGTTTGGATCACAGTTTAGATAGCTGCAAAAACAAATGAAAATACTATGTTCGTTGGTTGTACATCTTTACAGGTTTAGGATCTTTAGGTAGTTCGTTGTATTCAGTGTGGTAGCATTTGTATGTGAGTTTCTCAATATGGAGCTTTATGTTAAGTCTTCTCTGGAGGGAACCCAATTTTCTTGTAATGTTCAAGAGGGTATTTGTTCTTTGAATCATGCTGATACAAATTCATGTAACATCGAAATTGTTAAGGATCATCAAGAATTCCATAAGTTTCCTAACATAAGATGCCAATGTTCTTGACCTGACTGCTGGGTCGGGATTATATGGTGTAGGTAATCAGTTTCCTTCTTGTAACTGGGCATTGTTCCTTAGTTTTGTAGTGATCATTGTTGACGGTGAAGGTGGTTGCCAGCACTAGATTGGCCTGGGTTAAGGTCATTTGGCCTCTGTGTTTTTTCTTTCCTCCATTACCTTTTGCACCTCATTACTACCTTTCTTTCCAGGTGTCTAACCCTGCCTTTGTTCAAAAATTATGACCACATCCTCTTTTCTTCACTTGACTAGCGTTAAGCTTTATTCCATTTGTAGCGATACCAATAACTTTTGACAGACAGTTTCACCAATATCTTAGTCAGTGATTTACCTTTCAATCCATTTCTTTTGTATACACAACAATTGTGCATTAGGTTCTGAGCTGGATGAGTCTACTGTCAGTTATCTAGTTAGAAAATTATGGAATGAAATCGGCTTTTTTCTTTTGGTTGACAATGTTAAATTTAACCCTTTTGTTCATAACTACTACTAATTGGGTTCATCCCTTCTATTGTAGATATTTGGTTAATTTCCCTTCCGCCTAATTCAAATAGCGGAGCGCTAAGAATAATGTTGGAGTAAAATCTCACAATAGATTAAACCTGTATTCACGATTTTTGCTAATTGTGACTCCACTTGTCATAACTGCGGTCTTCAATTGCTTGCCAATGGTGATGGAGAAAAAGGCCAACTAAGATAGGGAATGAGTGATAATTTTGGAAGAGTAGTTGATAAAAGAATTCCCCCTTTTTTTATCTAATTGAGCAATGAAATGGAATGTTTACTAAAGTGGTAAGTTCAGTTGAAAAGAATGATTCTAAATGGTGACTATTAGTCTGACAAAGGAAGGGAGTTAAATATTAAAGAAAGGTTTGGTTCAAAAAGGGGTTGGTCAATAAGTTAAATTTTAGAATGGTTCCACTCACCTTGTAATCAAGAGTAAGCACTCATTACCTCTCTTAAGAATAATTTCTGATAGAAATTTTGATTAAACCTTCTCACTTGTTTTAGTATTTTCACTTTTTACATTTTCAAAGGAATTTCAAGAAATAATGCAAGGACTCCCTTGTTTAATATGATTCTCTTAAGAACCACCTTGAGAAATGGCTTAGTTAATTTTAATGACTCAACAAGCATTTCATTTAAGTATTCCACCATGTTTAATCATGTTAATCATTCGCAAGAATTTATACTATGACTTGGTATCATTGTATATATATTGTCAGATCTTAATTTAAATCGTTCTAAATGTCAAATGGGATTAACATGTTGACTTAATTGTAAATTCTAAATGGTTTCATTGCTAATACAAATTTGAAATTGGAAACTAATTGGAAGGTGACTTACTGTCAGATTGTAAATCTATGTTAGATTTAGGCTAGTTAATTGATATGTAATGAACGTCAATTTAAATCGTAGACATTGACCCTTTTAGCCTTGATTAATGATTGGATAGTTGACAAAGCCATTTTATTTTACGCTTCCCTTTGAGGGTGATTATTGTTTACTATTAATTAATGTTGGTTCTTGGTGTAAACTTTAATGTGCTTGGTCTGCTTGTGTCAGGCAGGATGTAGACACCTCCTTGTTCCTTAGAACATTGCCAGCCTTGAGACCTTAAATGGTAAAAATCAATCAGAACCTAGGCTTGATCATTTCTTATGCGTCCTTAAGGTCCCAACCATTGTAGGGTAGGATGGGTGGGGAGTCAGTCTTATTTTTTATTGGTTGATTGGCATTCATTGCTTCCAAATGCTTGATGTGCTTCTTAGTTCGATATGTTGTTGTCACAGTTGCATGCATCATCTTCGTCATCGTGTTGCGACGCGGAGTATAATGTCTTTATTACCCTTATACACACGCACACACACACAAAAAAAAATTGCACTTATTATGAGAGGCTTGTTGTCGTATCTAAAGGAGAGGTTTGCTACATATGGTATCAGATTCGGTTCAATCCACGACTTGGGATCGCCACGACTTTCATCGATATGATCGATTATACTATTGTTGATTGAGTTGAATTGTGTGCATGCAAGTAATAATGGTTAGAGGATGCCACAGAGGTAGATGACGGGGTGCTAGGGGAGGAGGCGCGATGCCTCTAGTAGCATCCACGCCTGAGGGTTATAACCCCCAGGGAGACGAGCAGGTTCTCGGACATGAGCATATAGTAGTTGGTGATGTAGTCGGAATGATGAGATATTTTCAATGCATGTCTGAGGCACTGATTAGCCATTTGGATAGAGATGAGGCCAGGAACCGACACCCACTGAGGTTCCACCGTGTGCTCAAGTTGGTACTGGAATAATTCACCATGAACTCGAGAAGGTCAAATTTCTCAATTTCTTTGGTGCCTTAGATGGTGCAACTGCGGAGGCATGGTTGGAGAACATGGCGATGTGCTTCCCACTTCGCGATTATACCTCTAACATGAAGGTCTACATGGCAGTCTTTCAACGGAAGGGGAGCGCTCTTCTATGGTGGAAGATACTCCTACCATAGTTGAACATGGTCGTCGAAAACGTGTCATGGGAACTATTTGAGGAACGGTTCCAAGAGAGGTACCTTTCAAAAGAGTTCATTGAACGTCAACTAAATAAGTTCAACACCTTACGACAGGGAGGTTGTACAGTGCTTGAGTACGAGGCCCATTTTATGGAGCTTCTCCAGTATGCTCCGCACCTTAACACTAAGAAACTTAAGGTCAACAGGTTCATGTTCAGCCTTAACGACAACATACATGCAAAGGTCAGGATTCTGATGCCTCAAACCTTCCATGATGATGTCCAGAAGGCCCTCATAGTAGAGGAGGAGCTTATCAGTGGGGGTCAGACCAGGACTCCAACGAGACCAGCAGGGAAGGTTTCATCTGGAGCACAGCAGCATCAGACACGAGCTAGACATACATCAGGATATCATGGATTCTAGAAGGGATAAACTTTCACTACACCTCGATGACCGACACCTCAACAATAGACACCTTATTATGGACCATAGCATCAGGAACAACATCACCCGCAACAATAGTAGTTTAGGCCTGTTCAGCAGAACAGACCAGGGTTCCAGACCCTTGGCCGTCATCTTCTACTTCAGGTACCAGGACTACTGGGCCGAATAAGGGGTGTTGGACATGTGGGGAGCCACACTACCAGCGTGACTACCCTGTGGAGAGGACCAGAGAGTCCAGATCAGCTGAACCCACTACCATGGGGGATATGGGAAAGGCCCATAAGATTCATGCAATGGTGAATAACCACTAGGCAGAGCATTAGTCGACTATGCTCAAGACAATAGGTATCATTGCTGACCAGACCCTTAGTATTTTGATAGATCCCAGTGCTACTGAGAGTTTCATTTCTGGTGTAGTGCTAAAAAGGATTAAGGTAAAGGCAGTCAAACAAGATGAGTTTAGCTTTGTAGAAATGGCTTTGGGAGCCAAAGAGAAGGTTAGAGGAAAGGTTAAGGGATGTGTTCTTAACCTAGGAGAGTTTGTCATGAAGGAAAACCTATACGTCACGATCCTTGGATCTTATGATGTCGTGATTGGTATGGATTGGTTGGGATCGAATGAGGTTATACTCAATTGTCATATGAAACAGTTGATCTTGGTCGATGATGAGGGATATAGACATGTGATTATAGGCCAGAACCAGGGAGTTTCCTTGAGGTTCATCTCTTCATTGCAACTTCGAAAGAGCATTCACAAGGGGTGCAATCTTTATGCAATCCTTACGTTAAACGAGAAGGGAGTAGCGAAAGATTTAGAACACCTTTCGGTGGTGAGAGAGTTTGTGGATGTATTCCTAGAGGAGTTACTTGGGATTCCACCAGAGAGGGAATTGGAGTTTACCATAGACCTAAAACTGGGGACTGAATCGATAGCAAGAATGCCTTATCGGA
The DNA here is from genome assembly GCA_000966675.3 of Picea glauca. Classification (NCBI taxonomy): domain Eukaryota; kingdom Viridiplantae; phylum Streptophyta; class Pinopsida; order Pinales; family Pinaceae; genus Picea; species Picea glauca. The sequence goes on from JZKD02S0560902.1 coordinate 7,587, forward strand.
TGTCAACCCCGAAGTTACAAGAGTTGAAAATGCAGTTGAAGGAGTTGTTGGACCTGGGACTGATACATCCAAGCAACTCACCATGGGGTGCACTTGTTATTTTCATATGAAAGAAGGATGGGTTGTGGAGGCTCTACATTGACTATCATCAATTGAACAAGGCCACGATCAAGAATCAATATCTCTTGCCAAGGATTGATGATCTGTTCGATCAAATGAAGGGCACGACGGTGTTCTCCAAGATCGATTTGTGATCAGAGTATCACCAGTTACAGATGAAGGAGGATGACGTCCCTAAGACCGCCTTTAAGATGAGGCTTGGACATTATGAGTTTAGTATTTTACCATTTGGACTGACAAACACCCCAGGGGTATTTATGAGTTTGATGAACGAGGTGTTTCACGAGTACTTGGACAATTTTGTCCAAGTATTCATTGATTATATTTTGATCTACTCTTGGACTATGGAGGAGCATGATGAGCACTTGTGCTTGGTACTACAGTGTTTGCGAGAGCACAAATTGTATGGGAAGTTGTCCAAATGCTCTTTTTATCAATCGAAAATTCACTACTTAGGGCATTTCATCTCCGGTGAAGGCATCATCATGGATCCAGCAAAGGTTGAGGCCATTATGGAATGGCCTACATCGACGAATGTACTAGAAGTGCATAGCTTCATGGGTTTGGTAGGATACTATCAATGGTTCATCGAGGGATTTTCGAATATAGAAAATCTAATAACGGAATTGCAGAAGAAGAACAAGAAGTTTTTTTGGACCGAGAAATGCATGGAAGCATTTCAGAGGCTCAAGGAGATATTGACAACAACACTGATACTAAAGGTCTCAAACATGGACGCAGAATTCTTGGTATGCATTGACGCATCCAAGGAAGGCTTAGGTAGAGTCTTTATGCAAGACGAATGAGTGATCGCTTACATTTCGAGGAAACTGAGAAGGCATGAGGAGAGCTACGCGACGCACGATTTGGAGTTGTTAGCCATCGTAGATGCCTTGAAGGTTTGGAGACACTACCTTGTTGGATGAAAATTTGAACTAAATACTGACCATTGTGCACTACAACACATATTTAAGCAAAGCGACTTGAACACGCGACAAGGATGTTGGTCAAAATTGCTTAGCGAGTACGACTTTGATATTTCTTATATAAAAGGAACAATGAACTAAGTGGTGGATGCATTGAGTCGAAGACCATGCATCTTTTCAGTGTTGTCTCTTCAGACGAATCTACATGAAAAGATAATAAATTTATAGCATGATGATGACTGACACAAAGAGGTTGAGGGTTTTATCAGACAAAACACAATGATGGTACCACGATTTGCAGGATTTTCATTTGATAGCGACGGATTATTGAGGTTTAAAAATTGGATCTACATACTGCCAAATGATTAGTTGAGGATGTTGATCCTGAGCGAGGCTTATAGAGAAGTTTACATGGCTCACCTAGGAGTCACAAAGATGAGGGCAGACCTTAAACCCTTATTCTTCTAGAAGGAAATGAAGGTAGACATAGTCAACTATGTGGCCAGATGTCTAGAATGTCAGCAGGTAAAGGCTAAACATAGACACCCAGTAGGATTACTACAACCACATGCTATTCCGGAATCGAAATGGGAGGTTATTTCGATGGATTTTATTGTTGGATTGCCACTAACAACAATGAGACATGACTCAATTTTCATAGTAGTAGACACTCTGACAAAGAGCGCTCACTTTATTCCTATGTGTACGACGTATCAGGCACCTGACATAGCTAGTGTTTTCATCAGTGAGATTGTGAGGCTGCATGGCGTGCCTAAGAGGATTCTATCGGATCGAGGATCGGTGTTTATTGGATGATTTTAGATGAGTTTCCAAGAGGCCTTGGGAACCCAACTTAACTTTAGTACTTCGTATCACCTGGAGACTAACGGGAAGACTGAACAAACCAACTAAACCTTGGAGGAGATGTTGCGCATGTACGTAATGGACCAACAAAAGTGTAGAGACCCCCAAAAAACAAGCCTAATAAAATCCATACAACTACACATAACATTTCTAACATAGAATTTATTTGAGTGTGTAAATAATTCATTTATCTTCAAATAAGCATATAATATTTCAACAGAATTTAAAATTTATCTACAGCATGAAAATAACTCAACAATTCATAAATAAATTACCTGCTTCTAATGCTAATTCCCATTGCTATGGTTGTCCTTTCCCTGCTGCCTTGTCCATCCTAACGCCCAAATTGACTAACCACCCAGCTAGCTAGGAGAAGCCTGTCTGGCATCCTAGCTCTAGGATACCGAAAGGAATCCTGGCCCTCATGCCCAAAACCCACAGCAGCTCGGTGCCCCCTGCAATGGCTCACCCAAAAACCAAACTACTCAAACTGGTCAATATCCCACAGAAAATCCTCTTGCCCTCCCAATGCTCCTTCCAAAACTGCTTCCTCCCCAAAAATAATCCTCCCCTTTTCCCTTAGGACTCTTCCGTCATATTCCCCCTTCACTGACTCTCCTCCCCCTCATTAATTTCCTTATCTCCTCCTTTATTACCTTATCCCCCTTCTTTATTATCTTATCCCCTCCATTTAATGTTTCTTTCCCCCCCTTCATATGTAAGTCTTTAATTAAATAAACTAAAATTATTAGGCCCCATTTTCTCACATATTTAATGAGTCTATTAATTAATCAATTAATTCAGTGACATGTGTGAACAATTAATAAATAAATAAATAAATAATTAATATTATTAAGAAATAATTATTGTTTAACTCAACATATTAGGACAGTCAAATTATCAAATTAATTAAAATTAATAATCCCTATGCATCTATTCAACCAGGTTTGTTACATACACTCACCCTTCAGGAAACTTTGTCCCGAAGTTAAGGTACCTCATGGTACAAAGGAAAAGAAACATGGTTCACACACTCATAACAATTAACTGACACTATTAGTAGGTAGTCACAAAAACTCATACATACTAGTGTATATGTACAATAAATACATGTGTAGCTAGTACATACAAGTCTCATGCATGTACTAATCAATAACTATCACCCTTTAGTAATTTATGTATGCATCCAATCCAATCAACAAGACTAGTCTTTTATAAAAGACAACAAGCCAATCAAATGTTTGTGAAATCATTTAATTACAATTATCCTAGTTCAACAATTTTATTTAGACAACTATGGTTTACTTACATAATTATGAATGTTCATATATACACATTCTCTTTTAGAAGGGAAAAAATTAAATTCCACCATTAGACAAATCTCCATACTTTCTCAACTATTTCTACTCATCCTTCCTCCCTAACTTACTTCCATCTACATTCCTATCCTTCCTCTGCTAGACTATCTTGGAGCGTCAACTATATTGACCTAACTCCAAATAGAACCCGTAAGCGGAAGTGTCACTATCTTGACCAAACTTCCCCAGCAGGGAACTGATAGTTATCATCACACATCTTGTGGAGTGTGAGCTAACACCATCCTCCCATGACTTTAGGTTTCATAGGATACACGATGGGAAATTCCTCCACCCCTCCTAATCATAACTAGGGTCCACACCCTACAATGGAATATACAGTGGCACCGTGTTGCTGGGAGTTTTGTCATCATTTATTCAATTTTGGGCAGTCTCATAACCTGAAATCATGCACTGGTTCACATATCATAGCAATGCATCCAAACCAATATAATTTCACATACAAAGATTTATACCATAATGTTTCTTGGCTAGTGGTCATGACATTCACTTTCATCATTATCATCCCTTGGCTATCTCATAGCCCATGACCTGCAGATTAGTCTGTAACACAAACTCATACATTTCTATGTATTATCATCATGTAATTGCATAAAATCATTATTTCAATTCGGTATCCATGTACCAACATCTTAACATCAAAGTTTTCAAGTTAGAAATAGATCTCATAATATCCCATAATTCAATTTCGACACTCATTCATAAAATTATCATTTATCAAATAGATTGCATCATATCCAACACCATTCTACTAGCATTTAAACATTCATAAAATTTACATTCTCACAATATGTCACATCATATGCATCATCATCAATAACATTAAACATTCGTAAAATTTACATTCACATAATAGATTGCATTATATACATCATCATCAATAACATTTAAACATTCATAAAGGTTCATACATCTTAAAGTTTAAGTGTATCATATAACAATTTCACTGGGGCTAGAAAATAAAGTATATACGCCTCAGGTAATCTTGGTTTTCTAAGTCAAAAGGTGGTGTTACATACACCCCACCTCTAAGAAACATATTATCGAGGTAAAAAAAAGTGAGGGATAGTCTTGTGATAGTGTCTCGACGTCTTCCCAAGTAGCAGATCTCAGACTATACTTGTCCCATTGGACCTTAACTTGGTCTACCAGATGGTTCCTAAGCTTTCAAACTCTACGGTCCAATATGCATAATGGTTCTACCATGAGAGTTCCCACGTATGATACCTGCAATTCCTTCCAATTTAGTTTATGTGATTCATCAGCAACATAATGATGTAAAACAGATACATGAAATACATTATGAGTTGTATGCAAGTGGGGTGGAAGTACAAGACGATAAGCAAGGGTTCCAATTTTCTCTTGGATTCTAAATGGTTCTATAAATTGAGGTGACAACTTTGTACTCTTACTAGGCTTGATATGAATGAAAACCTGGTCTCCTACTTCATAACTTCGATCGGTTTTGTGTGCGTCCGCATAAATTTTCTGCCTATCCTGTGCTTCCTTTAGTCTCTGCCTAATCTGAATTACCTGTTCCTCCATCTCTTGAATCAATTCTGGCCCAACTATTATTCGGTCTTCTAATCTATCCCAACTCAATGGAGTTCTACATGGTCTTCCATACATAGTGTCATAGGGTGGCATTGCGATGGAGCTATGAAAACTGTTATTGTAGGCAAACTCTACCAAAGGTAGGTACTTCTCCCACTGGGTTTGATTATCCATGACATACATCTTGAGCATGTCTTCCATGACTTGATTTACTCTCTTGGCTTGCCCATCTATTTCAGGATGATAAGTTATGCTTAAGTTCAACTAAGTCCCCAACGTTGACTGCAAACTTGTCCAAAACCTAGAAGTGAATCTGGAGTCCCTATCTGAAATTATCTTATTAGGTATCCCATGAAAACAGATAACCTCCCTAAAAAACATATGTTCCACATCAGTGACATCATAAGTGTCTCTAACCGGAATAAAATGAGCACTCTTGGTTAACTTATCTGCTATCACAAGAATGGAATTGTGTCTATGAGATGTGAGCAACAACCCCACAACAAAATCCATAGAAATGAATTCCCACTTGGACATAGGAACATCATGTGGTTCTAGGAGGCCTATCAAGTGATGGTGATCAACTTTCACTTGTTGACACTATAGGCATTTGGCGAAGAAATGTATTATATCGTGCTTCATGCTTAGCCAGAAGAAGAGCTTCCTCATGTCTTCATACATCTTCCTCACACCCAGATGCGCACAATAAAGTGCTCTATAGACTTCCTTCAATATGATGCTTTGAATATCCCCACTTTCAGGGATGTACATCCTTCCTTGATATCTTAACAGTCCATCTTCTTCTAGACTATATCCTTCATACTTTGGATCTAACTGCCTCCCGATCTGGAGGTTTCAAGTAACCTCTAAATACCAATTGTCTTCTTGGAGTTGCGTCAACACATGTTCTCTCAAATTGACTTTTAAGGGTATCAAGGAGAAGACACATGGTCTCATGATCAAGGCATCTGCGATCACATTTTCCTTTCCCTTGATGTATGAAATAGAAAAATCGTACTCACTCATAAACTCACTCCATCGCCTTTGCCTAGCATTCAGATCCCTTTGACTCAAGAGATGTTTTAAACATTGATGGTTTGTTTTGAGCTCAAAGTTTCGCCCCACAAGATAGTGCCTCCAAAGTTTCAGAGCTAGCATTATGGCTGCCAAATCTAAATCACGAGTCGTGTATATCTCTTCATGTTTCTTCAACTTCCTTGATGCATAAGCTATCACTCCTCCATCCTGCATTAGCATGGCCCCCAACCCTTGCTTTGAGGCATTCATGCAGACTGTGAAGTCCTTTTCTATATCGGATACCCGTAGAATTGGCGCACTAGTTAGTAACCTCTTAATCTCAATGAATGCACTATCACATTCTTGTGTCCATTCATACCTGACACCCTTGCATTGCAAAGTGGTGATGGGTTTTGCTATTTTGGAGAATCCCTCCAAAAATCTCCGATAATAACCTGCTAGCCCCATGAAGCTTCTCACCTCATGGGCATTTTTCAGAACTAGCCACTCCATAATGGCCTTTACCTTTTTTGGGTCCACAAAGATTCCTTCAGCAGAAATGATATGACCTAAATAGTGAATCTCTTTCTATAAGAAGGAACACTTTGACAACTTCCCATACAATTTTTTCTCTCTAAGGCATAACAACACTACTCGTAAGTGTTCCTCATGTTCTCTTTCGTTATTGGAATAGATGAGGATGTCATCTAGAAAGACTTGTACAAAACGGTCTAAGTACTTCCAGAATATGTTGTTCATGAGGCTCATGAATACTGTTGGTGCATTGGTCAATCCAAAGGTACTACGACAAACTTGTAATGTCCAAACCAAGTTCGAAAGGCAGTTTTTGGGATATCGCCTTCCTTAATCCTTAACTGATGATACCCTGATCGCAAATCGATCTTTGAGAATACTTCTACTCCTTTCATCTGATCGAAGAGGTCATCTATTCGTGGCACTGGGTACCTACTTTTCACTGTAGCATGATTTAAGTCCCTATAATCTATTCACAATCGTAAGGATCCATCCTTCTTTTTTACAAAAATTACTAGTGCACCCCAGGGTGAAACACTAGGCTTTATTATTCCTAAGTCCAATAACTCTTTTAACTGCATTTGCAATTCACAAAGCTCCAGCGCTATCATCTGATACGTAGTCTTGGAAATTGGTTCTGCACCAGGTTTTATCTCAATATTAAAATCAAACTCCCTCTTAGGAGGTAACCCTGGTAACTCATTTGGAAAAACATCCTTAAATTCTGACAATACCGGGTACTGATCCAATGAGCATCCCTTCCTTTCATTCACTGCTGCCACTACATAAAGTTGACATCCTTGCCTCAAGAATCACTTAAATTTCATAGTTGAGATAAAGCGTAATGACACTTTTCTTTGTACACCCTGGATCTCTACTGGCCTTCCTTTGTCATCTACACAGAGCACCCTTTTTGCGAAACAATCTACCAAAGCTCAATGAGCTTCTAACCAATCCATTCCAATGATTAGGTTGTATGCTCCGAGAGAAGTGATGTATACCTTCAAACTAATAGTACACACTCCCAGGTCTACTATAAAATTATCAACACTAGGTCCTACCGCTTGTTTTTCCCCCGAAGCCATCTTGACTTGTTTAAAGTCATCATGCTCGTAGGCTGTCAACCCACTCTTTTCTAATGCAGATGGTGAAATGAAACTCTCTGTAGCACCAAAATCAGATAAAATCTTAACATTTCTATGATTTATCGTAATTGATGACTCCACCACCATGGATTGATGCTTGGCCTGGCGATTATTAACCGTTGTGTAAATCTGGTGGCTGTTACATGCTCTTCCCATTGGGGCCTTTCCTTCTCTATGCATGAATCCTGATTGTAACTCTAGGCAGTCACGTTGGTAATGGGGTCCTCCACACCCCCAACAAGTAACACGAGACTAAACCTGTGCACTATTACGTGACTGTCTCTGAAATGAGTTCCTTTCCCTAGAGCCCCTACCCCTACTAGTTGTTCCCTAAGATGGTCATGGACCTGTCTGCATCATTGGTGAAGAACGAGATGTTGCACTCACTGCCATTGAAATCCCTATGGTTATTGTCCTTGGTGAGACTCTGTTACCATATGGAGGTGGCCTTCAACCCCCTCCCTTGGAAAATTTCCTAGAGGCCTTCCCGACGAATCTAGGATGATGCAGAAATGTCGGTCTTGTATGCCTGGTTAAGTTCATGTGTTCCTCCGCATAACGCTCATTTTCCATAGCTTCTGCTACCGAATACGGTTTCCACATCCACACCAGAGCTCTTATCTTAGTGTTCAATCCATAGACAAAGTGCTCTGCCTATCATTGGTCATTATCCATATACGAAACATATTTGACCAATTCCATAAATCTGATCTCATATTCTTCTAAAGTTTTGTTTCCCTATACTAAGGCATGAAAGGCCCCTACCTATTGTTTCTCATAATAAGTTGGCAGATATTTCCTTCAGAACCTCTCCTCGAAAAGTTCCCAAGATATTGTGTCTGGGGTAAGATGCAGTTGTCTTTCTAGGTTGCCCCACTAGTTCAAGGCATTGCCTCTTAACTGAAAATTTGTTATCTTCACCTTTGATTTAGATGCATAGTCCCTTAAGGAAAAACACCTTGTCATGCCTTCCAACCATGCTTCTATGCATTCACTGGCATGACCCCTGGAAAACTCCGGAAGTTTGATCTTCTGAAATTCTCAAGTGATTTCTTCAGGCGAAGGTCCTCCCCTCGAAACCCTCGATGTTTCTAGATTACCCATTCCAAATGGTGGGGTTCCACCTCGGTCCCTGCAGGTTGTCGTCCCTTTAAAGTTTCATTTATGGCCTCCAACGAGCACAATATGAGAGCTAGTTCTGGTGATGGTGGTGGTGGCATTGGCGGTGTTGTCGGTGCCTACAATGATGCTCCCCTACCTTGATTCCCTTGAGTCCTAACCATCCTATATGATTTAACCTGCATCAACCAAAGTTGTCAGGGTGCATTCAAGGACGTTTCGAATTTGTGATACTTAAACTAGAAACAGGGTTAGGCATACGTTTTTCTTTACTTGTCTTTAAATAGACGTTACTCTCTTTAGGGGATTGGCTAGGTTAGGGCTAAAGCATATAATCTTGATTTCTTCACCTAAGAAAACTATTGACTCCTTCACCTGGTAGTTACGCTGGCACTATACCCCACTCGCTAATTTCTCTAACTTACCCTCCTAGCGCGCATGTCACCTTCTTTCCACTTGTCCTAGTCTAAGTCCTTTAAAATTTTCACTTACAACTAAATATCCTTCAATGCTTGACTCGTGGGCTCTCCTTGGCACATTGTAAATATGCACTGAATTGTGTGTCTCGTTGGCTGCAGGTGCAAGTCTTAAGGATTGTAGAGTGGCTCTCAAGCATTGGATCTTAGCGCTTGGCTTCGACTGGTGGAATGGAATGGAAGGGCTCGGGGATTGACTCAATGAGTTGTGTGTAAGGTCTCATGAGCTTGATGCTTGGATAATCGAAGTTTATACTTCGGGATAACACTCTGTTACCATTAATCTATTTAAGTATATGAATTTATTTGTAAAGACTCATGTATGGCGCATTGGTGTTTGGTTGTTTCTTAAGGCTTAGGTGGTGGGTGGTTGTATGATGTAGTGAGCTTGAGGCTATGCTTTGAAGCTTGGTGCTTGTGCATTGGGATTTGGCTCTTAGCTCGTGGACTTGGAGATTGGGCCTCGGGTGCAATACTTTGAAATTTCTTATTAAACTAATCGCCCTTATACATTATTAAATTTCTTATTAAATTAAAGACCCATAGTGTGGTGTAGTGGTTGGCGCGAATGTATGGGGCCTTTGGGCTACTTGGAGGTCACGTGTTCGACTCTCGGGGAGTCAAATAATCTTTTATAATTTTTTCTACTTATACATTAATTAAGACTAATTAACTCAATTAAGTTTATATTATTTTAATGAATTCAAATAATTAAATATTTTAAAAAGAAAACAATTGTAAAAACAAATAAAAAAAAGAAAATTAACAAAAAAAAAGTTATTTAAAAATAAAATTGATTTATGTTTTATAATTACATTTGTTTTGAAGTTATTAATATATAAATATATACAAATATCTATAAAAAAAAACACACAGATCTTAATTAATTTTTAATAAAAAGATAAAAACAAAAAAATACTCGAATAACCCTGGGGCATTGTGGGACCTTGCATGAGGCCCACGTGGCCCCTCCTTCTTTTCCCAGTTATCCAAACCTAAAATAAAATAATAGTAAAATTAGAAGGCTATACAAACCCTAAACAAACCCTAACCCCAAATTCATTCCTGTGTTTTCTAATTCCAGAACACGGTTTTCCTTCTCAACTTAGTTGGTAGAGCACATCTCGGCTTGGATGAGCGCTCGGCTCGCTTATCTTGATGTATAGTGCAAGAGAAAATGCCTCTTGCAAGCTATTCTCTTGGTTGTGGCTTGTTCGACTCGACGCTTGTGCGTTTGGGCATTTGGGCATTGACTTATATCTTTTTTGTTTTTTTTTTCAAATGCATTGTGCACAATGGTCTCCTTGCGAGTTGTCCTTGGTTTGGTGCTTGGTGCTTTGGATTTAAATCAACTGTCAGCTGAATAGAAATGAGAGAACCATCGGCTACTCTTGTTCCAAGGACAGCCCGGGAATCCCCAATATTCTCAATAAAAAGGTAATCTCCCTGTTTAACAACTGCAACTGTGGAGCTTCCACTGTAAAAGCAGTCTATAGTTGGATGAGACCTCAATTCTTTGTCCATTACTTTGTATTCTTTTAGGTAGGTGTCTTTCCAGGCAGAAAAAAAGATCGGACTCCTTTGTTGAACTAACTTGGCCATCACCACCCAAATCAATTTGGGCATTCACACTGCCTGGGTGCCTTGTGCATTAGGGTTTGGACATTCGTGCTGCCTATGGCGCTTTGCGCGTTAGGTTTTTTTTTTTTTTTTCTGTTTTTGTTTTTTATTACTAAGATTTTTGTTTTTCCTCCTTTGTGCAGTGCGCAGCTCCTCCTTCTCGACAACTTGGGCATTTGGGGTGTTGGCTTTGTGTTAACCCGTGTTGTGTTGTGGACGGTGCTTGACACTATGGATGCATAGAGCACTCTACCTTGACCTTGTGTGCTCTTCCTTCATGTGGCTTTGAGCTTGGGCACTAGGATTTTATTTGTGTGTTGTAATGCATGGCTAACACATGTTGTGTTTGATGGCCGGTGTTGGACTACTAGAAGACTTGTATATTGCCCCTCGGCCAATAATTTTTCCTTATATCTGTATATAAATATTCCTATCTCTGTTTAATTTTTCCATATCTCTGTATATACCCGTCAGCCTCCCTCCTCATGGCATGGCACTCGGTGCTTAGTGTTATCACTGAAATTTCGTCTGCACATGGCGAAAAGAACTCCACATCATCAAAACAACAATGAAGTCATTCATGGCACTGAATTAATCTCACATCACTCCGGAAGGGCCAAAAACTATACAAGGTAACCAAAAATTGAAGAGTGCTTTACAGCAGTGTGGCGCGCGTGCACATGCATGGGACAAAGACGTGTTATTAGCGCATGCGTGCTCGACGTGCATCTGTCAACACAATAACCGACGCATATGCTAATACGGTGCATTCATTGAATAGGTCAGCCTCCCAACCGCCTACAGACCGGCCCCCAAGATGATTTGACTCTCAAATCAGAGCCGGATCTACAAAATCGGTGGATTAATGACCTAAATAAACCCTAAACGGGTCCCTGTTCACACTTTGAGAAGGTTACGTGACCACCCGAGAGCTGCTATAAAAGGTCGTGAGGATTCACTATCTTGGCAAGGAATTCTAAGCAATGTTATGTTGTTAAGATGGTTAAGGACTTATCCTTTAACAACAACCCATCAGCTGCATCACCGAGAGTTCTTTCACTGCTATGTGCAGTTCATCTTATTTGTAAGGAAAGACAATTGTGTGAGGGCCCCAAAGAGACTTTCGTTGGGGGGAGAAGGAACCTCTGGTCTCTTCATTTAGTGTGCTCCAGTTTCATTAATACACCAGCCTGAAACCATTGGTGACCCCTGTGTCTTGTGTTTGATGTTTGTTTTTTATTTTCGCAGTGTTATTTGTTTTTAGTTGATAGTTAGATTGTAGTTAGTTATGTTTTCTTTAACCCTATGCTCCACAGTTGTTCTGCCCTGCCAGACCCAAAAGGGTATGCAAGCACTCTCCTTTTGCTCACCTGGTGACCATTTGAACATGAACAGACTGGCGACTCTGCTGGGGAATTAGGTATCAAATCCTCCCTCAATTGGGTTTAATTTGCTTTCCTTTTTGTTTTATTAACTTGCAGGGACACAAACCAGCCTCCGTCGACTTTTTAGCCAGTCGATTCACAAGAGAATCGAGAGAAATCCATTCGGAGTTTCTTTCTCAGTAATTTATCACAAGCGCGCGGATATTCCACCCCACAGATGCGCGCATGCGCTCTGGTCCTTAATACAGTCCGCACGCAGGCGCCGAATGCGCCTCTGTCTATACTAATAGGCACGCATTGGAACTAAATTTTTCATTGTAAGGTTTTGGATGTGGGGAAAGTCAGTTTCCTTCTCAAGAATGATGTCATGCATGCTCTAAATACTGCACCACTTCGACCCCTCAACTTATAAAGGGGATAGTCAGACAAACATAGGCACTTAGGTAGATAAAAATCATTTTTCCCTTATTTGCTTTTCGCCACATGGATGGCTTGCTTTGATTTATAATCTAAGTGGAACATCAAATTGTAATGACATCTAAACTCACATTCGGGACTAGAAGTCGAAAGTAAACAATCTTGAGTATGCTCTTCTCTCGCGCCATTAAGCGACCTTGAGAATCAAAAAAAGATTGCGAAAATGATCTCATCTCCCTTTAAACAAAAAATTCAAAACTTTTAGGAGAGGATAACGGCTCTTTTGAGAGCCCTCTTAGTTTCATTTTTCAAACGCATTCTTGTAACTGGCCCATACATGCCCACATGTCAACAAAGCTAGAATAGTGTTTGAATTCCTGCTTTCTTAGATCAAAACACTAGGAGAGTTTAAAAGTTTGTAATGGGCCCACACATGCCCACACATTCAATCTAGGATAGTTTCATGTTTTTTCTAGATTAACTCACACATAGGGAGTTAAAGGATAGTAACAGACCACAATGTCCACATGCTAGTTTCCTAGGGCTTTTAAAATTCCGCAAGGCTGTACCAATGACATCTAGTTGATTTAGGTAATCAAACTCTTGGAAAGGACCAAGTGATGTCCACATGTTGCAAGGTGACATATAAATAACTAAAATTTGGTGCACTTTCACTCACACACAAAAAGTCACTTTTGCACTCACATAGACTCGTCTCGAAACGTGGTGGTTTAAGTAGGTTTCCTCCAAAGGGATTCTGAAAACACCCCATCTTTTCTTGATTGGACTATCCACTCCCACTTTAATCAAACGAGGTTGGTTTTC
>JZKD02S0560902.1:67550-87140 GCA_000966675.3 Picea glauca
TTTATTACATCTCCACTCTCATTTCGTGCCAAAAATAATCCGGATCACCTGCACTCCAAACTTGTGACTCTCGAATTCACAAAATGATCTAGCAGCTCAAAATGACCACAATCAATAGTCCATATTGATTTTTTATATTAGGGTGGTGGGTTGATTCGACTTCTAACTGGCTTATAGCTCCTCTGGATCCTACGGTCCTCGTGATTTCACGAGTTCTCCAAGGATAATTCTAACCGCCCGATTCACTTCTCAATGACTTCTACCCAAATGACTTAGTGTTCTCCTTCCTGAACTTGAATTATGTGAGATGATTTCAAACTTCGTCTCCCTTTGACCACTTCAAAGGTTAAATTCCTCCTGATCTTTCGCTCATAAACTCAAGCTTCCAAAAGGATCCTTGCCCGCACTCCTTGCGGGAAACTATCAAATAACCTCTAGTTATTTAGGGTCTTTGACTCTGTGCACTCTATGCAATAGTAGTCTCTCAATATTTCTCCTGGATTTGTAAAATCAAAGACTTCACTCGGCCTACGTACACCTTTCACAACTCTTGTGTCTATAAAAACAAAATCTGAATATCTTCTGACAGTTCTGAGATGAAACTCAGAGTCTGGTCGACACACTCCTTTTGGACCCTCCACTGCATTCTTTGCAAGAGTTCTTAGGAAGAGAAACAATTGAAACTCATTCTTCCCTTACCCGGAATTCAAACATTCAACATAGAATTTCAGAACCTACAAACATACATAGCATTTAAAGAAATGCATACAGAGAATACAAACAAGCATGCAACATACCATTTAACAAGTGGTCCCAACAACCATAACAAACACATAGATTTGGAATCAAAGATTTCTTCTATTAATTCCGGTGCTCCTGTACATGGTAAATATCAACAGCTAAAAGAATGCATAAAATTCTATGTTCTCGTCTATTCTCTTCTGCATCTCTATAGCTTACGAATTCTAAATTATGTTAGAATGGTACAAGGGTGAGGGTGTGTATCATCCGTTTTCCATCCTATGTTGCTAAACTGTCTAATCTAACATTCATATCTACCTACTTGCATTCATTATGCATAAATTCCTCTACATTCAACATATGAGAGAAATTCTCAAGATCTATTTACAATCTCCAAAACACAAAACTAAGTACGCTTCCCTAGCTATTACATTAATATCCATTCATTAATCTTCAAAACACTTCAAAATGTGTGCTAGTGCTTTTCCAGCTATCTCCTTTGGTTAGGCACATATCTTTGGCTTTATATGATGCTCCTGCATCATACTCCCTCTCTTGAAAATTTTCATGAACTCTTGTTCATGAGTTCCTTCATTGTTCGTCCATGCTTTCGAATTGTTGTTTCATCCTTCCAACTGGCATATTCAACTGGATGTCCTTTCCATTTGACTATGTATTCAAAATACTCTTTTCTTCTCATCTTTCTGTTAATCCTCTTGTCAATTATGCTTTCCATATGTGGCTTTTCATCCACGGGAATTTGTTTTTTCCATTTAATTTCTTCTTGTTCATCCTCTTCTTCTTCTTCTTCAGCTCTGTAAGGGTACAAATCCATGACATTGAATATCAGTGAGATTCTGATCCCATCGGGTAATTTAATCTCATATGCGTTTGCCCCAAATTTCCTTATGACTTTGCATGGTCCAATCTTCTTCATCTTCATCTTGTTATACGTTCTGCTTGGGAACCTCTTCTTCCTCAAATGCACAAGAATCAAATCACCAACTTCAAATTGAAGTTATTTCCTGTGTTGATCTACTCTATGATTGTATTCTTGATTTGAACTCTAGAATCGCTCCTTGATTCGACTGTGAAGCTCCTTCATTCCTTCTGCAAAGTCCTCTGCACAAGCACTCCTAAATTCATCTTGTTCTGCATCTTTCAATTCAGAAACTCCCCTTGGTTACATTCCATATACAATTTGGAATGGAATCTGCCCTGTTCTTGTATTGAGTGAATCATTGTAAGCAAATTCCGCCTGTGGCAGAATGTGATCCCATTGATTGTGATTTTCAGTCACTAAGCTCCTTAACAAATATCCCAAGATCTTGTTCATGACCTCAGTCTATCCATCCATCTAAGGATGATATGTTGAGATAAAAGTCAAGTTTGTCCCCAACCTCTTCCATAAGGTCCTCCAGAAATTTCCTATGAACTTGGTATCCTGATCAGAAATGATACTCCTTGGCAAGCCATGAAGTCTGACGACTTCCTTGAAAAATAGATCCGCAGTATGAGTTGCATCACTAGTTTTCTGGCATGGTATGAAATTTTCCATATTTGAAAATCTGTCAAATACCACAAAGATTAAATCATATCCCCCTTGTGTCCTTTCAAGTCCTAATATGAAATCCATGCTCACTACATCCCACGATCTTTCAGGTATGGGTAAAGGTTGATATAATCCTGCATTCTTCCTTTTTCCCTTCATGTGCTGGAAAATTCTGCATCTATCCATGAATTTCTTAACATCTGTTCTCATCCTTGGCCAATAATATGAGCTATTCAACTTTGAGAATGTTTTTTCATGACCAAAGTGTCCAATCAATCCTCCACTGTGCTTTTCCTTTAGTAAATTCTCCCTCATGGAGCATTTCAGAATACATAGTTGATTTCTCCTGAATAATAATCCATCTTGGATCATGTACTCGGTCCATTGGCTTCTTTGTCTGAGAATTGGATTCTCAGATGCCTCACATGCCTCTTTAAAATCTGGATCATGCCTATACATTTCTTTGAGGTTATCAAAACCCAAAGTCTTGAATCTGAATTCTTGCATAAGCACACATTTCCTGCTCAAGGAAACAACAACTTTGTTAGTAGTTCCAGAAATATGCTTAGCCACAAAATTAAAATTCTACATGTATTCAACCCATTTAGCATGCTTTTGGTTCAAATTCTCCTATCGAGTCACGAATTTCAAAGTGTGATTATCGTTGTACAAAAAAAACTCATTGAGAACCAAATAGTGCCTCCATTTCTTCAGTGCTTGTATGATTGCGTAGAATTCATTGTCATACGTGGAGTACTTAATCTTTTCGTCATTCCATTTTTCACTGAAATACACAATCGGGCTATTGTCTTGGCTTAAGACTGCTCCAATTGCAAATCCACTCACATCACACCTGACATGGAATGTCTTGCTGAAATCTGGCAAAACCAGAATTGGTTTCTTAATGATCTTCTTCTTTAGCAGGTTGAAGTTCTTCTTTGCTTGCTTTGTCTAGTGAAAAGTTTTATGTCTTTTCTTCACTGTATCCATCATTGGTGCGCTAATTCCACTAAATTTTTGGATAAATTTCCTATAGAAGCTAGCCAAACCATGGAATCTTCGTACTTCAAACACACTCTTCAGTGATGGCCAATCCTTAATCGCTTTTATCTTCTCTGGATCCATTTTCAATTCATTCACAGAGATAACAAAACCCAAATAAATGAGTTACGTCCTCATAAATGACGATTTCTTCATATTGATCAACAATTTCTCTTATTGTAACCTTCCCATTACTGCAACTAAATGATTTAAGTGTTCTTCTTATATTTTGCTGAAAATTAATATATCATCAAGATATACAATGACAAATTTCCCAATGAAATCCTTCAGGACTTCGTTCATCAATCTCATGAAAGTACTGGGCACATTTTTTAAGCCAAATGGCATGAAAATCCATTCATATAGCCCTTCATTCTTCTTGAATGATGTCTTCCATTCATCACCTTTCCTCATTCTAATTTGATGATATCCACTTTTCAAAGCAAGTTTTGAAAAGAACTTTGCTCCACTCAAACAATCCATCAAGTCGTCCATCATTGGCAATGAGAATCTGTACCTGATGGTAATTTTGTTGATTTCCCTTGAGTCTGTACACATTCTCCAGCCACCGTCCTTTCTTGTGCTGAGCATTGTAGGAAAAATGCACGGACTCAAGCTCTCCCGAATCAATCCTTTATCCATTAAGTCCTGGACCTGTCTCGTAACATCTTCAATCTCCTGCGACATCAACCTATAAGCTGCTTTGTTCGACAAAATGACTCTATGTATAATACCAATATGATGTCTTATACTCCTGATAGGTCGCAACGAACAAGGTAGTTCATCCACTACTATATCAACAAATTCTTCCAACAACTCCTGGATATCTTCTGGTAAATCATCTATCCTCATACTGGTCAAAACAATTTTGGACTTCCTGACCACAGTAAATTGTGTGTCTTCCTTCTTCCTAACCCCATTAAGAGGTTCCTTCCCACTCATGAGAAGTACAATGTTGCTCATCTCTATTTTCACCTCTTTGTCCTTAATCAGCAGTAACATGTGCATCCTACCATTTTTCTCCAGGGTGTATGTGTTCTTTCTCCCATCATGAAACATGTTTCTATCATATTTCCATGGTCTACCTAGCAATAGATGGAAAACATCCATGGTAATAACATCACATAATACCTCATATTTATACCCTCCTATTTTAAATTCAACTAAACACTATTTAGTGACATTTACCTGATGTCCTTTTTGTAGCCACAAAACTTTGTATGCGCTTGGATGTGCAACAATTTCAAGCTCCATCTTTTCTACCATCTCTGTAGATACAAGATTATATTTGCTACTGCTGTCCACTATGACCTTGCATACCCTATCTTTGGTTTTGTAAACATTCTAAAACAAACTATTTCTTTGGGCCAGGTTCACTCACTCCTTCTCTAGGTTCAAGAGAACTTTCCTCATCATTAAGGATCTTTCGACCCCAACATATTTTGCCTCAACATTCTATCCTTGAGATTCAGAAATGTGAGTTTCACCACCATCTGTCTTCCTATCTGGACACGCATAAGACTTATGTCTGATTTCCCTGCAAATAAATCATTTCACTTCACCTCCTTTGCTTCTTCCTCTTCCTCTAGTTCGAGGAAAAGTGTTTCTATCACCATATTTCCTTCCCTATGAGATTCCTCCTCTCTCAGGTTGAGTTTGAGGTTGCTTCTCCTCTTCCTTAGGACTTTGAGTCTTGTATTTGGCAATCTTCGTGCCTCTTCTTTGACTTCTTTGACCTTGATTTCGGCTCAACTTCTCTTCAGCTTTTAGAGCCATCTGATAAGAATCTTCTACGGTTCGGATGGTCGTCATGCTCATCTCGTCCTAAATGTCATATCATAGACCATTCATATACCTGGCAACTTTTTCATCATCGCTTTCCCAATGACTTGCTCTGATTTTTATCCTATAGAATTCTTCAGTGTATTCTTTCACTAACATTAGCTTTTGTCTCAAATTATGCATCCTCCGAAACAAATTGATTTCGTAATCTCTAGGTATAAACTTAGATTTCATTTTTGCAGCCATTATATCCCAGCTTTTGATTTTATGTTTTCCTTTGCAATGTCGGTTAGCCTGCAGTTCATCCCACCACAGTGTTGCATGCCCTTTAAGTCTGGTAACAACATGTTTGACTTTCTTATCTTCTTCAACATCCTCATAGTCCAAGCACTTGTCTAGATCTCTAATCCAATATAGAAGATCTTTAACATCTAAGTTTCCCTCATACATGGGAATTTCCATTTTTTCTCTGGCACCTATCCTTGCAACTGCCCTGAATAGGCATTCTTCTGCAACATCTTCACCGAAAAATTCTTCATTTTCAGCTTCATTTTCACTTTCATCTTTTTCGATATCCTCAACATTAACTGTGTGCTTCTATGCTTTCTCCATAGCATCAAGCCTGGAACATAATTCACGCATTTCTCTTTCAACTGTTGGATCAAGAATTTCCCTGTCTCTTCTTCTTGGCGGCATGGCTATAAAGTTCCTCCTTCTTCTATCTGCTACAAAAATAAAAGAATTGGTTATGTGCTATGATACCACAACTGATGTAGACCTCCTACCCTTAGGCTAAGATCCACGCAGGATCTTCTCTAAACCTTTACAAGGGTTAATTAAACTCCTTGCCTGAACCCGCAAAGGATTTTCGGTCTCTCCAGTTTGGGTGCTTCAAATACTATGCTCTATCCCTTAGCAATAGCCGAAATGAGAAATGAAAATGGGCTAAGGTGTAAACCCTCTCTTCAACCCCCTTTTCCTATAGGACCACATCACAAGCCTTATGCAGGCGCCTTTCGCAACTCACGATTTTGCGAGTTGGAGCACCAACTTCCCGTTCTCTCCCCTTATGAATCCTCGACTCCGAAATTTCACCTTAGATTAACAACTGTGAGCCTCCTCTGATCCAATGGTACAGATATTTTTAGGTTTCAAAAACTGGGATTTTACGACTCTCAACTCCAAAATCACTTGTCGCTCCAATCCCCAAATTCTGATCTACGAATTTGCATGAGATCCAATGACCACTATCTCTCCTAATATTATGGGCGTTGAAAAAGAACTCGCCTTAACCTCCTCACTTTTGTGCAATATCCAATGGCTCACGGGTCTTCGACGCCTCTCCACGAAGTGTTTTCGTCATTCGATTCCACACTTGATAATCCCTCTCGCGATTTAGGAATTAGAGTCACCAAATAATTGGCCTGCACTCCAAACTTACAACTCCTAAATTCATGAAATGATCTAGCAGCTCAAACCGACCACGATCAACGATCCACATTGATTCTTGATATTAGGGTTGTGGGTTTATTCGACTTATACTTTCCTTATAGCTCCTATGGAACCTATGGTCCTCATGATTTCGCGAGTTCCCCATGGAGAATTCTGACTGCCTGATTCACTTCTCAATGACTTCTTCCCAAACGAATCAGTGTTCTCCTTCCTGAACTTGACTTATATCAGATGATTTCGACCTTCGTCTCCCTTTGACCACTTCAAATCTTAAATCCCTCCTGATATTTCTCCCATAACCTCAAGCTTCCAAAAGGATCCCTACACGCACTCCTTGTGAAAAACTTTCAAATAACCTCTGGTTATTTAGGGTCTTTGAATCTATGCACTCTTTGCAACAATAGTCTCTCAATATTTCTCCTAGATTTGTAAAATCAAAGACTTCACTCGACCTGCATACACCTTGCATGGCTCTTGTGTCTGTAAAAATGAAATTTGAATCTCTTCTAAGAGTTCTGAGATGAAACTCAGAGTCTGGTCGACCCACTCCTTGTAGACCCTCCACTGCACTCTTTGCACGAGTTCTCAGGAAGAGAAACAATTGAAACTCATTCTTCCCTTACCTAGAATTCAAACATTCAACATAGAATTTTAGAACCTACAAACATACATATCATTTAAAGAAATGCATACAGAGAATACAAACAAGCCTACATCATACCATTTAACATGTGGTTCCAACAACCATAACAAACACATAGACTTGGAATCAAATCTTTCTTCTATTAATTCTAGTGCTCCTGTACATGGTAAATATCAACAACTAAAAAAGTGCATAAAATTCTATGTTCTCCTCTATTCTCTTCTAGAGCTCTACAACTTATGAATTCTTAGTTATGTTACAATGGTACAAGGATGAGGGTGTCTATCATTCATTTTCCCTCTTACGTTGCTAAACTATCTAATATAACATTCATATCTACCTACTTGCATTGATTACACATAAATGCCTCTACATTTGACATATGAGAGCAACACTCAAGATCTGTTTACAATCTCCAAAATAGAAAAGTATGTATGCTTCCCTAGCTATTACATTAATGTCCATTCATTAATCTTCAAAAAACTTCAAAATGTGCACTGGTGCTTTTCCAGCTATCTCCTTTGGTTAGACACGTATCTTTGTCTTTATACGATGCTCCTGCATCACATAATCACAAGGAAGGCTATGAAGGCGCAAGGCAAAAGTAAAATGGAATGGCCAGGGCGAAATTAAAAAGAAAGGGAAAACTCAATCCATCATTGTAAAACTTGGGTGATTCAGTCATTCCATGGATTTGAAGTAAGACTCAACCAATGCATCAGTAAGACTCAGTCCCAAGGCGTAATTAAAACACAATAAAGGTAACACAAGGTAAAATTTGTTGTCGGTGAAAAAAAAATGAGATTTATGTAATACAATGTGCCAAGGTGGTCTAAATGAATGCCAGGGAGAATGCTCTTTAAAGCCACCAAAATAAAAAGGGGGAAGTTGGGTGACCACCTAGGAAGATGTGTGTGAAGCATCATGATTTGGTTAAGGATCAAGGTGTAAAGGATCACAACATGGGTTGTAAGAAACATCACAGTTGATGGTGCAAAGATGTAACCATTAAGTACAGATATTCTTAGGGTTCATTTTCCATTCCTTTTTTTTAAAACCGATAATACAAAATCACTGCCATTGGTTATAAAAATTTTGAAAACACAAATGCTTACTCTTCAATTAACCATGAATAAAAATTTCTCTAATTCTAATAGTGAGTGAAAAATCGCTGCCAGATTATAATTACCGTGTCAATTTTTTCTAAAGAAACTGTTGAGTTCAATAAAAAAAATGTTGGGTAAAACATGGGGTCTTCAAAAAGGAGTGGGTGTGCAAGACGTCATATAAGATTAAAAATATCAAGGTTAACATCTCAACGTTGCAATAAAAACACAAAGATCTCCATTAAAACCCTGGGAAATGTCATTGCAAAGTTGCAAAGATTTTATCAAGCAAGGCACAACGAAATTCCAAGGTGAAGCAATTAAAAGAAAAGAGAAAAAGCGCAGAGATGATCCAACCAAAGTGCAAGGATAAACCATTCTAAAATGAATCAATCAATGCAAGGATGTTCATTCTTAGAAACACAAGGACGAGCTGGGCAAAAACATCCTTCGCTCATCATCCACTTACAGAAAAGCAAGGCATTAGGATCTATAGGTCTATTTAGATTGAAGTGATGATCATCGATCCATCTCCTGGCCGACTTCTCAGGGATGGACTAATGATATAGGGATGAGGAAGACGTAAAAAGAACAACTCTTCACAACAAATCAATAAAACCAATAGGACAATTACAACATTCAAGGATCAATTTCCAAGGGAATCAAGTCAAGCAGGGAGCTTAAGGCTATGGAGAAATTATGTTCTCAGTTAAAATGATAAGTCAGACACTTTCTTTACAAAATTAAAAGTATGAAAATGAAGGCATAAGGTCAATAGTAATTGACCATGCTGAATAAAAGCATGTATATCATAGCCCAAGGTGACAGCTCCGAGTCATTGTCCCGCACGCTCCGTGCAACTCCTTCTTTCTGACTGATGAGACTTCACCGGTACCTGCCAGCCAACGCTAGGGGTACTCTTCTTCCCCCTTAGTCCCCCAAGCCGAAAAGGGGCCACACACAATAAACCAAAGAACAACTAGATACCATCTCACCTCGCAAGGCTGAGCTACCACTCCTCACCGACATGGGTATCCCAACTCCCACAAGATAACTCTGTCAAGTCAAAAATTTTGCAGTGTAACGTTACTCCTAAAAGAATAGATCCATCCTCCTCCTCCCCCCTCCTTTATATAGAGTTTCTAAGTCCTTTCTTTCCCAATTTCCCATTTAATTTATTGTTCAATAATTTAATTAAGAAAAAACCTCCTCATACATGTGTCACCCATCCCCTTCATTGCACCAAGAATTAATTTCATTAATTATTTAATTACTCCTATTTCCCTCACCCACCTAAAAGAATTCCTAGAATCGCTCCTAGGTGTCCCCATATTCCCTTACACATTTTAATGAGTTACCCCCTTACTAATTTACTAGTTGAGTTCAATTTAGAAGGTTCTTAAAGGAAAGATTCCTTGCTAAGTTAGTCATTATGATTTTTCCTTATGTTTCCCTTTCTCTTTACATTTCCCCCATTTTCCCTTAGTTTCCAATTCTTTTAAATTTCCATCTTTCCCTTTTTATCTAAAACTGAAATTAGAAAGTGTAGACTTTACCCATTTTTCCCCTTTTTCTTTTTAGTTAAAATTTTTAATTAGCACCTGTAACAAACAATCAATTTTCTTTTAAAATTTTAATTCCTCAAAGTAATTTGATTTTTCTTTTATAAAAATTAATTGAATTTCTTACCCCCTTATCATCACATGTTTAATGATGAGTATCAATATATATATATATATATATATATATATATATATATATATATATATTACCACAAGTATCACTTAGACCTATATTTTATTTCCTAGGCTGGACAACATTTTATTAGGGAAAATTGTTTTTAAATCTTTCTTATCACATTATTCATTCTAAGGCCATCTAGGTTTAATCACTTATTAGTTAACAATGCAACGTTACCTTCAGGATGCACCAGGTTCTCCAAGGGTGCTACTCACCTCATTCTGTTTCCCTTGTGTGACATGCCCTTCATGATGCACTACATGCTCCAAGGGTGCCACTCGCCTATTGAATGACTTGGTAGGCATAAAAAAAAACTGGAGTCAATACTCCGTCAGGTGATCATGTGGGAGACTAAGGGCCTCTAAGGAATAAGGCCCCTGCCTTATTGTGTGCCCCTCAAAATCATCATGAGCGACTATCACAGTCTTCCCTCATGACATCGTGGGTCTACTCAAACTAGGTAATCGTTAACTTCCATTTTTATCCATAGGAGGAGGGATAGTAGGCTATGGGAGGGTTGTTTTCCATACCTCTCCCTCAACATCTCTGGTAGTCATGTGTGACCCCTCTAATCCACATGTGAGTCTCGTTGGAAAGCTACCGTCAGCCTGGATCATTAATGAATCATGTTAGAAAAGAAATGCATAATCATAACATCTAATCAAATGCACATATGTCATATATATACAACAATCAAACTCTAATAGTCCACTCCCTGACTCGATCCAGAGTCCAAGGGTTTCATTGATGCTTCTACATCCTCAAGGTCCAAAATCTTGCACACTCAAGAGAACCGAGTCAATAGTACCTGTCTATATCAATACAACAAAATAACATGTCATCATATCCATAATGCCTCATAATCATTATCAAATTCCCAATGGTATAATAATCTGGATCACTTGCAAGCAATTTTCCTCAAAGAATAAGTTCTCTTAGTGCAGGCAAGAGCGGGATGTTACATAGACCCCCTCTTGGTCTAAAATTTGTCTCGAAGTTTCACAGTATATAAGTGTCAAAATAATTTGTATCAAAATGAAATAAGTATATCGATCAAACAAAAATGGAAACTATTGGCGCATATCATATGCATCCTCCCAAGTCACCGAGTGTGGACCATAGTTGTCCCACTAGACCTTGACCTGATCTATTATTCGACGTCATAGTTGTCGAATGTGATGATATAAGATGCAAATAGGCTCAGCCGTGAACGACCCCTCATCCAATATCTAGAAGGAACTCATGTCAATAAAATGTGTAGGATCACTAACATAATTTCTCAAAACAGACACGTGAAAAACATTGTGCATATGCCTCAAAGAATCAAGCAACGCTTGTCGATAGGCCATGGGCCCCTTACTCTCCACAATATCAAACGGTCCCATGAACCTAGGAGAGATTTTATCTCCCTTTCCAAACTTGATCGAACTCTTATGTGGTTTTACCTGCAAAAAGACTCGATCAAACACTTCGTAACTACGGTTGGTACGGTGTGCATTGGCATAATGATTTTGCCAATCCTGGGATTCTTTGATCCTTTATATTATTGTTTTCATTTGATCTTCCATTTCTTAGATCTCTTCTAGTCCCACCATGACACTGTCCTCAAGCTGATCCCAACTCAGAGGTGTCTGACATGGTCACCCATAAAGGAACTCGAAAGTTGCCATATTCATGGTGCTTTGGTAACTATTGTAATAAGCGAATTCTACGAGTGGAAATAATTCTTCCCAATGCTTCTGTTGTTCCATCATGTACATGTGCAAAATTTATTCCAAGGTATAGTCCGTTCATTCAATCTTCCCGTCAGCATCCAGGTGATATGCAGTACTAAAGTTAAGTTGGGTTCACAAGGCCTCTTGGAAACTAGTCCAAAATCATCTAGTAAACATTGATCCTCAATTGGATATAATCTTCTTAGACATGCCATACAACCTCACAATCTCACTGCTGAAAACTCTAGCTATGTCAAGCTACTGATACATCGCATGCACAGGAATCAAATGAGCACTCTTTGTTAGAGTGTCAACTACCACGAAAATCAAGTCATCTCTTCTTGTCGTCAGTGGAAATCCAACAATTAAATCCATCGAAATGACCTCAAATTTTGATTCTAGAATAGCATGTGGCTGTAGCAATCCTGTTGGATGTATATGTTCATCCTTTATCTACTAAAATTATAGACATCTCGCCACATAGTTAACTATGTCTTCCTTCATTCCCTTCAGAAGAATAAGGGTTTAATGTCTGCCCTCATCTTTGCGACTCCTGGTTGATCCATATACACTGCTCCGTGAGCCATGTTTAGGATCAAAATTCTGAATTCATCGTTCAGTGGTACGTAAATTTGATTTTCAAATCTTAGTATTCCATTGTCGTCCAACGTAGATCCTTCAAATATTGGTACCATCATTGTGTTTTGTCTGATAAAATCCTTGACCTCTTTGTACCAGTCATCATCACGCTATAAAGTTAGAATATTTTCACATAGATTTGTCTGAAGAGACAACACCGAAAATATGTGAGGTCTTTGACTCAATGCATCTACCACTCAGTTCACTGTTCCTTTTATGTAATAAATATTAAAATCATACTCACTAAGCAATTTCGACCAATGTCTTTGTCGCGCGTTCAGGTCACTTTGCGTAAATATCTGTTGTATTCCACAATGGTCCATCTTTAGTTCAATTTTTTGTCCAACAAGATAGTGTCTCCAAACCTTCAAGGCATATACAATGGCTAACAACTCCAAATTGTGTGTTGCACATTTCTCCTCATGCCTTCTTAGTTTCCTTGAGATGTAAGTGATCACTCGACCATCTTGCATCAAGAATCTGCCTAAGCCTTCCTTAGATGCATCAGTGCATACCAAGAAGTTTGCATCCATGTCAGGGACCTTTACTATCATTTCCATTGTCAACAGCTCCTTCAGCCTATAAAATGGTTCTATGCATTTCTCGATCCAAACAAACTTCTTGTTCTTCTCCTACAATTCCGTGATCATATTTGCTATCTTTGAAAATCCATCGATGAATCATCGATAGCATCCTACTAAACCCATGAAGTTACGCACTTCTGAGACATTCATTGGGACAAACCATTCCATGATAGCCTCAACCTTTGTTGGATCCATGACGATACCTTTACTGGAGATGACATGCCGTATGTAGTGAATCTTCGATTGATAAAATGAGTATTTGGACAACTTCTCATACAATTTGTGCTCTCGCATACACTGTAGTACCAAGCACAAGTGCTAGTTATGATCCTCTGTTGTCTGAGAGTAAATCAAAATATCATCAATGAATACTTGAACGAACTTGTCCAAGTACTTGGGGAATACCCCATTCATCAAACTCATAAATACCCCTGAGGAGTTTATCAGTCCAAATGGTAAAACAATAAAATTGTAATGAAAAAACCTCGTATTAAAGGAGGTATTAGGGACGTCATCCTCCTTGATCTATAACTGTTGATACCCTGATCATAAATCGATCTTGAAAAACATAGTCGCACCCTTCATCTGATCGAACAAATCATCAATCCTTTCCAGTGGATATTGATTCTTGATTGTTTCCTTGTTCAATTGAAAGTAGTCAATGGAAAGTCTCCATGACCCATCCTTATTTCATATGAATATAACGGGTGCACCCCACAGTGACACACTTGAATGTATAAGTCCCAGGTCCAGCAAATCCTTCAGTTTCATTTTCAACTCCTGTAATGTTGGGGTCGACATCCGATAAGGAATTATTTCTATAGGTTCAGTCCTCGGTTTCAGGTCTATGGTAAACTCCAATTCCCTCTCTAGCATCATCCCAGGTAACTCCTCCGGGAAGACGTCTACAAACTCTCTCACCATAGGAAGGTGTTCTAGAACTTTTTTTTACTCCCTTTTTGTTTAAAGAAAGGATCACACAAAGCTTACATCCCTTGCACATGCTCTTCCGTAACTGTAAGAAAGAGATAAACCTAAGGGAAACTCCCTGGATTCGACCTATAATCACGTGTCTCTGTTCCTCATCATCGACCAAGATCAATCATTTTGTCTTACAATTGAGTATCATCTCATGTGATTCCAACTAGTCCATACTAATCACAACGTCATAATATCCTAAGATTGTCACATATAGGTTGGCCCTAGTGACAAACTCTCCCAGGTTAAGGGTACATCCCCTAACATTTCCTCCAATGTTCTCTTTGGCTCCCGAAACTATCTCTACAAAGCTAAACTCATCTTGTTCAGCTACCTTTACTTTAATCCTTTTTAGCGTTGTAGCAGAAATGAAACTCTTGGTAGCACCAGGATCTATCAAAATACTAAGGGTCTGGTTAGCGACGGTACCTCACATCTCGAGCATAGTTGATTGGTGCTCTTCCTAGCAGTTATTCACCACTGCATGAATCCAATGGGCCTTGCCTAAATCTCCCATGGTAGTGGGTCCAACTAATTCAGATGCTCTAGTCCTCTCCATTGGGCAGTTGCACTAGTAGTGTGGCTCCCCACAAGTCCAAATACCATTCTTCGGTCTAGTACTCCTGGTACAAGAAGTAGAAGATGACAGCCCACCAACCTGGAATCCTTTTATGTTTTACTAAACAGGCCTAAACTGTTGTTGTTGTGGTCGACACTACTGTTGATGTTGTGGTCCCCGATAAGGTGTTCGTTGTGGAGGCGCTGGTCACTGAGGTGTGGTGAAAGTGGATCCTCTCTAGAATCCATGATACTGTGGCATCTGTCCAGCTGGTGTCTGATGCTGCTATGCCCCAGATGACGGCCACCTTGTGGGTCTCATGGGAGTCCTCCTCTACTATGAGGGCCTTCTAGACAACATCATGAAAGGTCTGAGGCATTAGAATCCTAAACTTTGCACGTATGTTAACATTAAGGCCAAACGAGAACCTATTAACCTTAAGTTTCTCAGTATTAAGGTGGGGAGCATATCGAATAAACTCCATAAAATGGGCCTCATACTCGGGCACCATGCGACCACCCTGTCGCAAGGCATTGAACTCGTTCAACTAATGCTCAATGAATTCCTCTAATAGGTACCTCTCTTGTAACGGTTCCTCAAACAGTTCCCATGACACGTCTTCAACGACCATGTTCAATTGTGGCAGGAGTGTCTTCCACCATAGAAGAGCACTCCCATTTAGTTGAAAGACCACCATACAGACCTTCATGTTGGAGGTATAGTCGCGAAGTGAAAATAACATCGCCATATTCTCTAGCCATCCATCGGTGGCTGCATCATCTAGGGCACCAATGAAATCAAGGAATTTTACCTTCTCAAGTTCTCAGTGAATTCTACCAGTACCAACTAGAGAGTGCGGTGGATCCTCAGGGGGTGTCGGTGCCCTGGCCTCATCTCTGTCCAAATGGATAATCAATGCCTCAGACATGCATTCAAAAGACCTCATCAGCCCAACTACATCACCCACCACTATTTTCTCTTGCCCGACTATGTGTTCGTCTCCTTGGGGGTTAGATCCCTCTGGTGTGGATGCTATTAGAGGCATCACGCCTCCTCCCCTAGCACCCCATCATCTACCTCTATGGAATCCTCTAACCATGATCACCTATATGAATACAATTCAACTTAATTAGCAACCTTATAATCAAATATCACATCAACAAAATTCGTAGTGATCCCAAGTTGTGGGTTGAACCCACTCTGATACCATATCTAACGACCCCATCATTATGACTACGAGGGAAGCAGAAAGTGAAATTTTTTATTTATTTTTAAACAGGATGACAACAACGATTACAGCTAAACAACACATCTAACAGCAAGCACCATGCCCACAGAACAGGCAATAGAAAACTATGACTCCACGCACTGGCACAAGAGAAACTAGGTGAAACATATGTAAAACAACAAAGAGAAATGACTTCCCACCCGACACAAATATTACCACATCTACAAGATAAGGGACAACATCCCCGTCCCAACACAACAGACTTGACTTCCAATTAACTAGAACCTCAATGGTGCGCAACCAAACGCATGAAGTCGTGCATCCCAAGTGCCAATTGTAAACTTACAATGATAAAAAACACCCACATAGAAAGCAGAGACCCCAGCCAAGTTATCCTTCGCCTCTATCCCTTAGGGCATGCAATGATCCCCTAATCAAGAATCATTTCATCCCGAGGTGATATGCTCGACTATAACCTTGGCGCTACATAACCTATCTAGACCAATGACTTTAGATGAATCTAATTTGCTAGGAGCTAAGTTGCTGACAAGGGGAATACACCCACAGCCTAAGCAACAGATCAATAAGATGCAAGATGATGTCATTCGAAGAAAGTGCAAGATAATACACGACTTCACCAACAACCCAACGATTAATCAAGCCTGAAATAGTGAATAATTACTATCTAATTTAACATTAATTAAAAATCTAATTAGAAATTGTAAATTACAAATCAATCAATAATTTACAATCTAATTTAATGTTAAATACAATTCTAAATTACAACTTAGATACAAGTCTAAATTACAAATAAATACAAGTCTAAACTACAAATTAGATACAAGTCTAAATTGCATTTAAATACAAGTCTAAATTGAAAATTAAATACAAGTCTAAATTACAAATTAAATACCATCTAATTTAGCAACTACCAATATATAACAATATTAAAATTAGTAATGTATAATGCTATAATTGTAAAATTATTCACAACATTAATTTCCAAAACACTGTTAGCATTATTAACCGTATTAAGGTTTAACAAGTTGTCTATTAAACATTTAAAACCATTGAGTAATAATGAGCTGCCTATTAAACATTTAAAACTATTGAGTAATGATAATGGCTACTGTCGACGTTGTACACAATTTCTGTAGATGACCAATTATACCAATCACTTTTTATTAAATCCAAAATTGGTGACTATAATCACCCACGCGTAGCCTAATAAATATGAGAATGTTGGCATAATGAGATAGTTAAATATTAAAATGAGATAGCGTAGTAAAAGGAAGGAAATTGTTGTGATTTATTTCCTGGAAGGGTTTTCAGCAAAAGTCATGGATACACGGTTATTTAATTAAATTATTGTGTCAACATAATCACAGGGAAGGCTATGAATGCACGAGGCGAAAGTAAAATAGAATGGCCATGGTGAAATTAAAATGGAAGGGAAAACTCAATCCAGCATTGTAAAACTCAGGTGATTCATTCATTCCACGGATTCAATGTAAGACTTAGCCAATGCATCAGTAAGAATCATCCCCAAGGCAAATGTAAAATACATTGAAGGTAATGCAAGGTAAAAAAATTTGTCAGTGAAAAAAAATATGAGATTTTTGTAATAAAATGTGCCAAGGCGGTCTAAATGAATTCCAGGGAGAACGCTCTTTAAATCCACCAAAATTAAAAAGGGGATTTTGGGTAATTGCCCAGGAAGATGCATGTGAAGCATCACAATTTGGCTAAGGATAAAGGTCTAAAGGATCAGAGAATGGCCTGTAAGAAACATCATGGTTGACAGTGAAAAAATGTAATTATTAAGTACAAATGTGCTTAGGCTTCACTGTCCATTCCTTTTTTTTTTAAATCGATAATACAAAATGGTTGCCACTGGTTATAAAATCACATAAAATACAAATTCTTACTCTTCAATTAACTGTGAATACAGATTTCTCTAATTCTAATAGTGAGTGCAAAATCGTTGTCAGATTAAAATTACTGTGTCAAAAAGGAGAAGGTGTGCAAGCTATGGTCTAACATTAAAAATGCTAAGTTTATCATCTCAACGCTCAAATAAAAACACAATGATCTCCATTAAAACACTAGGAAATGCCATTGCAAAGTTGCAGATATTTATCGACCAAGGCACATTGAAATTCCAAGGTGAAGCAATTAAAATCATAGAGAAAAAACGCAGACATGATCGAACCAAAGGCGCAAGGATAAACCATTCTGAAACAAATTAATCAATGGAAGGATGCTCATTCTGAGAAATGAAAGTACGATTTGGGAAAAAAACTCCTTTTCTCATCATCCACGCACAAAAAAGAAGGGCATTAGGATCTATAGGTCTATTAACACTGAAGTGACGATCGTCGATCCAGCTCCTAGTTGATTGCTCAGGCGTGGACTGATGATCTAGGGATGAGGACGAAGTAAAAAATATCACTCTTCACAACAAATCAATAAATCTAATCGTACAGTCACAACATTCAGGGATCTATTGCCAAGAGAATCAAGTCAAGCAACGAGCTTAAGTCTATGGGAAAATTAAGTTCTCGGTTAAAATGCTAAGTCAAACACTTTCTTTAAACAATTAAAATTACAGAAATGAAAGCATAAGGTCAATAGTAATCTACCATGCAAAATAAAGCATGTGTACTATAGCCCGAGGTGACAACTCTGAGTCATTGTCCTGCGTGCTCCGTTCATCTCCCTCTTTCTAACCGATGAGACTTTACCGGTACCTCTCAGCCAACGCTAGGGGTACTCTTCTTCCCCCTTAGCCCCAAGAGCCACAAAGGGGCCACACATACTAAATGAAAGAACAACTAGCTCCAAGCTCCCCTTGCAAGGATGAGCTACCACTCCTCACCGAGCTGGGTATCCCAACTCCCACAAGATAAGTCAGTCAAGTCGAAAATTATGCAGTCTAATGTTATGTGTAAAAGAAGAGATCCTGTAATGATCCCAAGCCATTATGCAAGGATCATCACTATTTTGGTGTCTTTTTAAAACTTTTTCTAAGTGAGGTATTTCGTCAAACACTTTGTTGATCTACCTTTTAGATGTGTTTATATGTGTGTATGCAGGAAATAACAGAAAGATATAACCATGGAACATACCTCAACCATATGCAATAAGATAGACAAGCCAAAACATCTCAATTCTTCTTTATTCATAAAATAGAGAAACCTACTAGAATGAAGATGTCGATCGGGAATGCTCAGCAGATGGCCAAGAAGAGAGACAATAGATAAGAATTGCTACAAAATGCTCCCACTAATAAAAAAGATGCTTCCAAAGGCTGAATAAGAATGAAGATCAATACAAGCAGATCTGAATGCCAAACTCTCCAGCTGAAGAATACCATGCTCCAATAGTAGGCTGAAACCCTCAATAACTCGGCCCTGCTGCCAAAAGTGTCCAATCACCCTAATAAATATGCCAACTAATAGATTGGGTTATGGTAAGAACAACCCAGGTGACCGAATATCCAAGATCCCTCTCAATCTCTGTAGATCTGAAATCCCCCACTGAATGGTGCACCCCACTGGATGACCGAAACCCTAGATAATTTGGCCCTTCTGAAGGAGGCCTCCAAATTCTCTGAAACTCTCCAAAAATATAGACCAGGACACTACAAGTCACTAGGTAAAGTCTCAGGGTCAGAACTGAAGTGTAACCCCTCGAAACAGACTAGATATGGATATCAAAAACGCCCTCCTTCTCTTCAATTCACCCCACTGCTCAAGAAATAATCTGAGCCATAAAACTGTCTCAGAAAGCACTAGATCTGATGTCCAAGGCCCTGCAATGAAAACCCA
>JZKD02S0560902.1:102462-162547 GCA_000966675.3 Picea glauca
TTCGGCCGAATAATATTTCGGCCGAAATTAATATTTGTTCGGCCGAAAAATTGCCGCTAGAAATTTTGGAGACCCGATTGTCACGAAAGTGTTACCCAGCTTCATGATTTTACCCATGATTAACACATCAAAGCATTAGATAGCGACACAAAATCAACAAATATCATAAATGGAGAGGCAAGATAAACTAATCACATAAAGATAACAGAGAGAACTACCAGTAAAACCTACTAAGGTTACGACCTCCAAGACACATAAGAAATGCTGAAGCCCAAGATTCATCTGATTGATTTTGGCCATTTAAGGTCTTAGGACTGGCGACTGATATGAGGAATCAGGAGGTGTCTACATCCCGCTAACCCAATCAAGTCCAAAAGCCAACTAGATAAATCAACAACATAAACGATAATCAATGGAACAATAGTGTTCTAATAACCAACTGCACATCACATAAGTTCCAAGGTGCAAGAGAATTTAATTACTAAATTAATCATACAATGACATAAGTTAAGGCGCAATGTAAACAAATTTATTTGTTTTTCATGGTGAAAAGGAGACATCTACTTTACCCCAAGGCATGCAATTAATCAATTACTTAATTCAACCATAAATCAACATTATTTCCAAGGTATGTGTCTGATCTAAATATTCAATTAAACATAAATAAACATCATTACAATGTGCACAATGAATCTAAGAACTTAGGAAATCATACAGCAACATCGTTACAATGTGCACGAGTAATCTAAGGTGTAATCATTTAGGCATCATCATTAATCCATAGGGTAAATAAATAATTAGTTAATAATCCATGGGGGAAATAAAATCAAACACTCAATCATTTATACATTGACAGTTTTAGTGTCGCAGGAAGTAACTACCCACTTGAACATTCATACATCGCTTTTATATCATGGCACAAAATAATTATCGATTAAATTTAAGGCGCAAAAGAACTCTAATATATTAAATTCAAGAAACAAGAATCTAGTTACACATTTTTTTGTTTCCATGCAAAAGGTAATATAATCACATTACATTCAGGGCGCAAAATAATATTTACAAAGCTATCACACGTCAACTTTATTGAAGGCGCTAGAAAATTTAATTGTTAATTTAATCATGCAGCACCTTGTATTCGAGGTGCTAAAAAGGTAACTATCCATTCATCAACCCTTGGTTTATCATGATCCAATAAAATAAAATAACTTAAACTCAGAAAAAATCAACAAACATCAATTTAAGGTATGAGAATAGATTTAAGGTATGAGAATAAAAATTAACGTTCATAAGGTTGAGAAAAAAATTTCAGCAAGGACATCAGTCAATGCAATGACACTTGTTGTTTTAAGGATCTAATATAGTTATTTATATAGAATTTAAAACATTGTTAACATAGATTCAACCTGACCAACAAGAATTCTATTTATTATTTATGTAACCTGTAAACAGAACAAATACAACCGAACATTTTATTTTCTATATAAAAAAAAAAAAGTAGATTCACCGTGATGAAGAAGAGATCTATTAAGGGTTGACTACAATTTCACATATCAATTCAATTTTTTTTCTAGGAAGATTTTAATATATTCAAAATATGTCAGATGAATCTATAATAGAATAAAGATTCATAAGCATAGATAGTATGAAAATTCAGATTCCATGGTATTTTTCTTTCTAGGTTTACTATATTGGATAAATCTCATACAATGGAGATCAATAGTTATAAATGAACGATGGAAAAAGAAGGGATATCATGCTGGGAGAAGGCCTCAAAGTCACAGAGGTTAATGAAGGTAAACATAGAGTGAATCAAGTGAAAACGAAAGAGAAATGAGTTGATTCCATGCTGGGCACATGCATAAAAAATCCCATAGGTTAATGAAGGTAAATGCAGAGCGAATCAAGTGAAAACTTCAGAAAAAATATTGGATACCAGGTTGGGTGCATGCCTAAAAAAACATAGATATTAATGAAGGTAATTTCAGAGTGATGCACTCCCAAACAATGAATAGATTAAATGAATTTGCGTTGAGGAAAGGAGTAAAACATAGATTAGATGCACTCCTAACATTGCATAGATTTAAAATGACTTTTCGTAGAGAAAAGGAGTAAAACATAGAGTAGATGCACTCCCAACAATGCATAGATTTAAAACACATTTTTGTTGAGAAAAGGAATAAACATAGAGTAGATGCACTCCCAAACAATTAATTGATTAAAATGGATTTTCATTGAGAAAAGGAGGAAAAAACATGGATTAATCCATGAAAAATGCAGAGAAAATTGAAGCTAAGTCATTGGGAAAAGGAGTGAAGGGGCAGAGCCTTGATCCTCAAAAGCACAGAGAAAAATTTGATGCTAAGTTGTTGGGAAAACGAGTAAAGACACATAGCTTATAATATTCTCAACACAAGGTTTTGGTGGTATAAAAACACATGGGATTCCTCCACATGCAGGGTAAGCAATAGCATGCAAAAACACAGAGTAAATAATGGTTACTATGATGGGCGTATTTTAAAGAAAACGAAGAGGGTAATATCTCCGAGATTTTTAGAAAATGTAGAGATGACCCTTGGGAAACCGCCAATCAAGGATCGAAGAAATCAAGTGACCAAGAAAAAATTAAA
Organism: Picea glauca; assembly: GCA_000966675.3. NCBI lineage: Eukaryota > Viridiplantae > Streptophyta > Pinopsida > Pinales > Pinaceae > Picea > Picea glauca. Next base: position 105,093 of record JZKD02S0560902.1, read on the forward strand.
AACTTCCATAATGACAATGTAACAAGGGGAGAGAAAGATACAAATTTAAAAATTTTCTTGGACTAAAATGCAAAAGAATTTCAACATCCTATGTGCATGAAATATAACGCATTTTCCAATCGCATAATCAAATTATTCACCATTTATTCAAGTATTCCAAGATTATACAGTTTTATGACTCACCCAATGTAATATAATCATTTCTCAATCGCTTCAATACCCATAAAATAAAAATTTTATTTAAAAGGAGATGATTAACTAACAACAATGGTAAATACCATAATCAAATAGTTGAAAATATGATGGGTTTGATGACGATCCTTGGAAATTTGCATCCCTTCCTTCGTCTGCTTGCTAACCATTAATACTTCACTGCTACCTCCCAACCAATGCTAGGGGTACACTTCCTCCCCCTTATCCCGTCAAGCAGCAATTGGGCCACACACACACAACCAAAATCCTTTAGCTCCCAGATCGCCTCACAAAGTAGATCCGCCACTCTCTCTCTCTCTCTATGGGTATCCCAAATCTCACAAGTAAAACTAGTCAGAATATTTGCAGCATAACCTTACTCATAACCTATGTGATGCTTTCCTCCTCTCAACCATTTGTTTTATAGAATTTCCTTAGTAACAACTTACCATTTTCACATTTATTTTATATTTTTTATTTAATTAGAAATTATTACCCCCATACATTTGTCACTTTTTCCCTTAGTTTCACCAATAAATCCACAATTTAATTTATTTAAATGTCAATTTCCCTCACCTATGCTAAAAGTTCTCCTAAAATCACTCCTAGTTGTCCCTTTCTTCCCTTTATTTCCCATTTATGACTGACGCCTTTCTAAGACAGAGTTGAGTTAAAATATGAATGTTCTCTAGTCAGACTAGACTCTATATACCTTTCTATGCTTACACATTCTTTTATGTTTTATTCCTTTCTTATTTTAATTTCTAATTTGGTATTTTATGCACACATGTGTATTGTATTAATTCCTTATATTTATTTCATCTCTCTTAATATCTTAAGTTGGTTTACCCTTTTTCTTATTTCATCTAATTGTAGTTTAGTTTTATAAATATCAGCAAGATTTAGACTTAGGATTAAATTCAAATATGCTTAGAATTTCGTTTGGGGGTAGAAAATTAATAATTTCAATCCTTAATTAATTAATTAAATCCGGCAATGTCTTAAAAATTTTACAAGATGTAAAAACTCACTCAAGGTTTTCTAGGCTACCTAGATTCATTAGCTCAATTTTTATTATGTGACATGCCCTTCAAGATCCTCTCTATGCTCCAAGGGTGCCACTCACCTTTGATTCAAATTTTTAATTTCATGATGTGCCCTTCAAAACATACTCGTTTCTCCAAGGGTGCCACTTGCCTTTGACTGTTTTTTGTAGTTGTCCAACCCCTAGAGTCAACACTCCATTCAGGTGACCTTGTGAGAGACTAAGGGATTATAAGGAACAAGTACCCTACCTTATTGCATGCCCCTTAGAAATATTTATGATTGACTATCTGAGTCCAACCTCACGACATTATGGATCTCTCAAACTAGGTAATCGTTAACCTACAATTCGAGCCACGGTGGGAGTGCTAGCAGGATATGAGATGGATGTTTCCACACCTCTCCCTCAATATATGTTTGTTGTGCATGGCCCCTTTACTCCTTATGTGAGTCATATTAGCAAGCAATCATCATCTTGCATCCATCAACGAAACCCTATCAATGATCCATAAACAAAATCATAATATACTCGATAATATGTCACATATGCATAAATGAAATACCCAAACCAATACAATCCACTCTCTAACTTGATCTGGAGTCCAAGGAAGTTCATTGATGCTATCGACATCCTTAATCTGTCATGTTTCCTACACACTCAGGGGAAAATCGTCAATAACATATATCAATACATAGATATCAAATAACATAACATCATAATACATTAACATCATCATAAGAATTTATAAGTGAAAGAGACAACATATACTAAAACTGGATCACTTGCACGCAAGTTTCCTCAAATACTAAGTCAATAACATGTGCTCACAAGAGCATGATGTTGCATACACTCCCTCTTGTTTTAAACTTCATCCCGAAGTTTTACAGTATATAAATGCAATAAATAAAGCATCTCACAAGATCTAAAAGTATAACTATCAAATAAATATGGAAATTGTTGGTTCATATCATATGCGTCCTCCCAGGTAGTCAAGTGTGGACTATAATTGCCCCACTAGAACTTGACCTAATCGACTATTTGATGTCATTGTTGTCAAATGTGATGGTCCAAAATTTGTATTGGCTCCACCCTGAGCACACACTCATCCGACACCTACAAGGAACTCATGTCAATCACATGTGTAGGATCACTAACATAATGTCTCAAAACATATACATGAAAAACATCATGCATAAACCTCAAAGAATCAGGCAAGACTAGTTGATAGGCTACAAACCCTTTATTTTCCACAACTTCAAAAGGTCCCGCAAACCTACTAGATATTTTAACAACCTTTCAAACTTTATCAAACTCTTTTGCGGGTTCACGCACAAGAAAACTAGATGACCAACTTCATAATTGTGGTCAACATGATGCGTATCAACATAAATCTTATGTCAATATTGCACTTCTTTAATCCTTTGTATTATCATTTTCATTTGTTCTTCCATTTCTTGGATTGATTCTAGTCCTACCAGGACCCTATCCTCAAGTTGATCCCAACTCAAAGGCCTCTGACATGGTCGTCCGTAAAAAAACTCAAATGGCACCATATTAATGGTGTTTTGATAATTGATGTTGTATGGAAACTCTACCAATGGAAAAAACTCTTCCCAATGCTTATGTTGGTCCATCACATACATACGCAACATATCCTCTAAGATTTGGTTCATTATTTTTGTCTTCCATTCTGTCTTTGCGTGATACATTGTACTAAAGCTAAGTTGGGTTTCCAAGGCCTTTTGGAAACTAGCCTAAAAACGTCTTGTAAACATTGATCCTCTATCGAATAAGATCCTTTTAGGAACTCCATGCAATCCCACAATATTGCTGATAAAAAACTCTAGCTATGTCTGGCACCTAATACATCGTACACATAGGGACAAAGTGTGCACTCTTCATCAGAGTGTCAACTACCACTAAAATAGAGTTGTGCCTCCTTGTCTTCAGTGAAAACCCAACAATAAAGTCCATCGAAATGACTTCCCATTTCGATTTTGGAATAACATGTGGCTGTAGTAGTCCAGTTGAATGTGTATGTTCAACCTTAACTTGGTTAAATTATATACATCTCGCCATGTAGTTAACTATGTCCACTTTCATTCCTTTCTAGAAGAATAAGGGCTTAAGGTCTGCCCTCATCTTCATGACTCCTAGATCAGCCATGTACATTTCTTTATGATATTTTTTTTTAAATCAAATTCTCAAATCATCATTAGGCGGTACATAAATCTGGTTATTATACATCATCAATCCGTCGTTTTCCAATGCATATCCTTCAAACTTTGGTACCAACATGGTGTCTTGTCTGATATTTTCCTTAACCTCTTTCTACTAGTCATCGTCGCACTGTATAGTTAGAATATTTTCTCGAATATTACACTAAATAGGTATCACCAAAAATATGCATGGTCTCTGACTCAATGCATCTACCACTCTATTCACCATTCCTTTTATATAAGTAATCTCAAAATCATATTCACTAAGATTTTTTGGCCAATGCCTTTGTCGTGCGTTCAAGACACTTTGCATAAAAATGTGTTGCAAACCATAGTGGTCTATTTTTATTTTGAATTTTCATCCAATCAGGTAGTGTCTCCAAACTCTCAGGGAATACACAATGGATAATAACTCCAACTCATGTGTCGCATAGTTCTCCTCCTTCTTTCTTAATTTCCTTGAGATGTAAGTGATCACTCAACTGTATTGCATCAAGAATCTACCTAAGGATTCTTTGGATGTGTCTGTGCATACCAAGAAGTCCTCATCCATGTTTGGGACCTTTAGTATCGACGATGTCATCAAAATATCCTTGATCATTAGAAATTATTTCGTGCATTTCGCGATCCATACGAACTTCTTGTTTTTCTTTTGCAATTCCGTGATCAGATTTGATACCTTCAAAAAACCTTTGATGAACCATCGATGATATCCTTATATTCCCATAAATATAAATACTTTCAATATGTTCGTTAGTGTAGGCCATTCCATAATATCCTCTACCCTCATTGGATCCACAGAGATGCCTTTGTCAGAGATAACATGCCCTAAGTAATGAATCCTCGACTGATAGAATGATCATTTCAACAGTTTCCCATATAATTTTTTTCTCATTATTCATGTTCTTTAGTCCTCCGATAATATATCAATATGTTTTCAATGAGTACTTGAACAAACTTGTCCAAGTATTTGTGGAACATCAGATTCGTCAAGCTCATGAATACCCTGGGGACGTTTGTCAGTCCAAATGGTAAAATGGTAAACTCATAATTCTTGAAACTCATCTTGAATGCGGTATTAGGAATGTCTCCTCCTTGATCTGTAACTAGTAATATCTTGATCACAAGTCGATCTTTGAAAACACAGTCCCATCATTCATTTGGTCAAATAAATTGTATATTCTTGGAAACATATACTGGTTCTTGATTATTTCCTTGTTCAATTGATGGCAGTCAATATAGAGTCTCCATGACCGATCCTTATTCTATATGAAAATAAGAGGTGCACCCTAAACTGACACACTTGGACGTATAAGTCTTAGGTCCAACAAATCCTTCAGTTGCATTTTCATATCCTGTAACTCAGGGGTCGACATCTGAAAAGTTGTTCTCGCTATTGGTTTAGTTCCAGTTTTTAAGTTTATGGTAAATTCCATCTCTCTTTCAAGTGCTAAAATTGGTAACACTTTTGGGAACACGTCTGGAAAATATCATACTACTGAAAGGTTTTCTAATCCTTCTGCCACACCCTTGTCATTCAATGCTAATATTGCATATAGATTGCATCCTTTGTGCATGCTCTTCCATAGCTATAGGGAAAACATGAGGCTTAAGGAAACTCCCTCATTTATTCCTACAATCAATCATCTTTGTCCCTCATCATTGTTCAAACTCAACCATTTCTTCTTACAGTTGAGTATCACATCATCTGATTCCAACCAGTCCATACCGATCATGATGTCATAAGATCCTAAGATCATGACGTACAAGTTGGCCTTTGTTACAAAATATCCTAGGTTTATTCTACAATATGTAACCTTTCCTCTACCCTTTTTCTTGGCTCTGGAATCCATTTCCACGTAGCTAAACTCATTTTGTTCGACTTCTTTTACCTTAATTATTTTTAGCGCTCCACCAAAAATAAATCTCTCTGTATCATGAGGATATATAAAAATACTAATGGTATGGTCAGTGATGGTACCTGAAGTCTCAAGCATAGTATATTAGTTCTTGGTGTGGAATTTATTCACTGCTGCATTAATCATGTGGGCCTTTCCCAAATCTCCAACCGTAGTGTGTGCGAATGACCCGACTTCTCTAGCTCACTCAACTGGACAATCATGCTGGTAATGCTTCTCTCCACATGTACAACATATGGTCTTCGATCTAGTACTCCTGGTCCCCGAAGTACAATATGTTGTCCCACCAGCCTGAAACCCTGGTTTGTTCTGCTAAACATGCCTAAATTGTTGCTGGAGAGGATGACGCTTTTTCTACTATTGTGGTCCTATGTAGGGAGTTCGCTGCTGAGGATCCGATCATCGTCATCTCGTAAATGGGGATCCTCTCGGAGTACCCTGATACCCTATTGAATTCCTATCTTTTGTCTAATGTTGTTTCTCACTAGATGCCACCTGTCCCGTCGGTCTCACAAGAGTCCTACCCTGACCCCCGATGATCAAATCTTCCTCAGGTAAGAGGGCCTTATGGAATGCATCGTGAAATGTCTGAGGCATTAGGATCCTCACTTTCGTACGAATGTTGACATTGAGGCATAACAAAAACTTGTTGACCTTGATCTTTTTAGTGTTAAGATGTGGAGCATACCAAAGAATCTCTATGAATCAGGCCTCATACTCGGGCACCGTATGACCATCCTATCGTAAGGTGTTGAACTCATTGAGTTGGAGCTCATTGAATTCCTCTAACAAATAACTCTCCCAAAACCATTCCTTGAATAGTTCCCATGACATGTCTTCGACGACCATGTTCAGTTGTGGTAGGAGTGTCTTCCACCATAGAAGAGTGCTCCTCTTTAGCTGAAAAAATGCAATGAGGAATTTCATGTTGGAGGTGTAGTAGCAAAGTGTGAAGAAGATCATCATGTTCTCCAATCATGCCTTGGCAATCACATCCTCTATGGCACCCATGAACTTGAGAAACTTAACCTTCTTGATTTCTCTATGAATGTTTCCAGTACCAACTAGGGCGCGCTATGAATCCTTAGGGGGTACAGGTTCCCTGGCCTCATCTCTATCTAGATGTTTAATCAAGGCCTTTGACATTCTATGAAATGACCTCATAAACCTAACCACATCCACCACGGAAATCAACTCCTGTCCAATAACCTTCTCTTCTCCTTGGGGGCTAGACCCCCCTAGCGTGGATGCTACTGCAGGCGTTGCACCTCCTCGCTTAACACCACATCATTTGCCTCCACAATGTCCTCTTACCATGATTACCTATAGGGACACAATTCAATTTAATTAGTGATAAATTATTAATGAAGTTTTTAATGCAGTGGAAGATGTAATGATCTCAAGTTACGGGGCTAAACCTGCTTTGATACCATATTTATTGTCCCCTCCGTTATGACTAGGAAAGCGAAGCACATGGTAATTTTCTTTTTTTTTCTTTTAAAGAATTAGGAAATTAATGTCAACACATAATTCATAGCAACGCCTAATCAATGACATCATAATCAATCATTACAACGAATCATCATCATATTCCATAACAACGCAACCCACGCATCAATCATAATTAGTAACGACACATGATTAACACATCAATGCATTAGATAACAACAGAAAATAAACATGTATCATAAATGGCAATGCAATATCAACTCACTGCATATATATAACACAAATAACTACCCACCCAACCTACCCTGCAAGGTTAGGATGTCCAAGACACATAAGAAATGCTTAAGCCTAGGATTCATTCACTTGATTTTGACCATTTAAGGTCTCATGGTTGGAGACTATTCTGAGCAATGAGGAGGTGTCTACATCACACTAACACAATAAAGTCTAAAAACCAACTAACTAAATCAACAACATCAACAATAATATATGGCACAATAATGTTCTAATAACCAACCACACATCACATAAGTTGCAAGGCGCAAGAGAATTTAATTACTAAATCAATCATACAATGACATAAGTTAAAGCACAATGTAATCAACTTTATTTTATTTTTCAAGGTGCAAATAAAACATCTAATTTACTCCAAGGCACATGATTAATCAATTATTGAATTCAACCATAAATCAACATTATTTCCAAGGTGCGTGTGTGATATAAATACTGAATTAAACATAAATGAACATCATTACAATGCCCAAAATTAATATAAGCACTTTGGAAATCATACATCAACATCATTACAATGCACACAAGTAATCTAAGGTGTAATCATTTAGGCATCATTATTAGTCCATAGCACAAAGCAATAATTACTTAATCATTAGCATCATCCATGGCACAAGGGAAATTAAACACTCAATAATTTATACATTGACATTTTTAGTGGTGCAAGAAGTAACTACCCACATGACCATTCATACATCACTTTTATGTCATGGTGCAAAATAATTATCCATTAAATTTAAGGCACAAAAGAAGTCTAATCTATTAATTTCAGGGCCCAATAATCTAGTTACTCATTTATTTATTTCCATGTGAAAGGTAATATAATCACATTAATTTCAGGGCGCAAAAGAATAATTACAAAGCTATCACACGTCAACTTTATTCAAGATGCTAGTAAATTTAATTGCTAATTTAATCATGCATCACCATTTATTTGAGGCGCCAAAAAGGTAACTATCCATTAATCAACCCTCAATTTATCATGATCCAATAAAATATCTCAAACTCAGAAAAAATCAAAAAACAAGTGCAAGGTGGAGTAAGGAAGGTATTCGGATAAAATTTAACATTCATAAAACATCAATTTAAGGTATGAGAATAAAAATTAACATTCATAAGGTTGAAAAAAATATTTCATGAAGGCCATCAGTCAATGCAATGACGCTTATTATTTTAAGGATCTAATATAGATATTTAAATAGAATTTAAAACATTGTTAACATAGATTCAACCTGACCAAGAAGAATTATGCATATTATTTATGTAAGATATAGAAAGAACAAATACAACCGGACATTTGATTTTCTATATAAGAACAAAAAATTATATTCACCGCGACAAAGAAGAGATCTATTACGCGTTGCCTCCAATTGCATGTATCAATTCAAATGTTCTTCTAGGAAGATTTTAATATATTCACAATATATTGGATGAATCTATAATAGAATAAAGATTTAGAAGCATAGATAGTATGCAAATATAGATTCAATAGTATTTTTCTTTTTACGTTTACTATATTGGATAAATCTCATACAATGTAGATTGATAGGTATAAATGAACACCAGGAAAATAAGGGGTACCATGCTAGGCATAGGCCTCAAAATTACATAGGTTAATGAAGATAAATGCAGAGTGAATCAAGTGAAAACACCAGGGAGATGAACTGATACCATGTTGGGTGCATGCCTAAAAAGTTGCAGAGGTTAATGAAGGTAAATGCAAAGTTAATCAAGTGAAAATGCGAGGAAAAAGATTGGATACGAGGCTATGTGCATGCTTAAAAAATCATAGAGATTAATGAAGGTAATTGTAGAGTTATGCACTCCCAAACAATGCATAGATTAAACAAATTTCCGCTGAGCAAAGGAGTAAAACACAAAGTAGATACACTCCCAACATTGCATAGATTTAAAATGAATTTTCGCTGACAAAAGGAGTAAAACACAGAGTAGACACACCCCCAACAATGCATAGATTTAAAACTATTTTTCACTTATCTAAGGAGTAAAACGTAGAGTATATGCACTTCCAAACAATGCATAGATTAAAACGAATTTTCGTCGAGCAGAGGAAAATGCATGGAATAATCTAGGAACAATGCAGATAAAATTGAAGCTATGTCACTAGAAAAAGGATTCAAGGTGCAGAGATTATAATATCCTCAACACAGAGTTTTGGTGGTAGAAAATCACATGGGATTCCTCCACATGCATGGTAAGCACTAACATACAAAAACATAGATTAAAGAATGGTTACTATGATGGGCACATTTTAAGAAAATGAAGAGGGTAATATCTCAAAGATTTTTAGGAAACGAACAGATAACCCGTGGGCAACCACCAATCGAGGATCGAAGAAATCAAGTGACCAATAAAAAATTAAAAACTTCAAGAATGGCGATATAACAATGGGAGAGCAAGCTATAAATTTAAAAGTTTTCCTGAACTAAAATGCAAAAGAATTTCAACATCCTATTTGCATGAAATATAAATCATTTTCCAATCGCATAATCAACTTATTCATCATTTATTGAATTATTCCAAGATCATATAGTTTTATGAGTCACCCAATGTAATATAGTCATTTCTCAATCGATTCAGTACCCATAAATAAATTTATGATTTAAAAGGATATGATTAACTAACAACAATGGTAAATATCATAACCAAATAGGTGAAAATATGATGGGCTTGATGGCAATCCTTGGTGATTGACTTCCTTTCATTCATCCACTTGCTAACCATTGAGACTTCACCAGTACCTCCCAACAAATGCTAGGGGTACTCTCCCCCCCCAGCCCCACAAGTGACAAAGGGGCGACACACACACAACCATAATCCTCTAGCTCCAAGCTCACCTCACAAGGTAGAGACACCACTCTCTCTTTTAAGTTGGGTATCCCAACTCTCACAAGTAAATCACTCCTAGTTGTCCCTTTATTCTCTTTATTTCCCATTTATGACTGACATCATTCTAAAATGGAGTTGAGTTAAAATAAGAATGTTCTCTAGTTATACTAGAATCTAGATACCTTTCTATGCTTAGACATTCTTTTATGCTTTATTGATTTCTTATTTTAATTTCTAATTTGGTATTTTATGCACACGTGTGTATTGTATTAATTCCTTATATTTATTTCATCTCTCTTAATCTCTTAAGTTGGTTTACCCTTTTTCTCATTTCATCTAATTTTAGTTTAGTTTTAGAAATCTCACCAAGCTTTAGAATTAGCCTTAAATTCAAATAGGCTTAGACTTTCGTTTGGGGGTATAAAATTAATAATTTCAATCCTTATTTAATTAATTAATTAATTCAATATATGTTTTAAATATTTTACAAGATGTAAAAATTCACACAATATTTTCTAGGCCACCTAGGTTCACTGGCTCAAATTGTTATTACATGATGTGCCCTTAAAGATGCACTACGTGCTCCAAGTGTCCAATCTCCTTTGATTCAATTTTTTTATTTCGCGACATGCCCTTCAAGACACACTCCATGCTCCAAGGGTGCCACTTGCCTTTCACTGGTTTTGGTAGTTGTCCAACCCCTCACGTGAGCACTCCATTCAGGAAAACTTGTGAGAAAGTAAGGGATTATAAGGAATACAGACCCTACCTTATTGCACACCCTTTATAAATATTTGTGAGCGACCATCTCAGTCTTCCCTCGCGACATCTTGGATCTCTTGAACTAGGTAATCATTAACCTACAATTTGGGCCATGGTGGGAGTGGTAGTAGACTATGGCAGGGATGTTTACACACCTCTCCCTCAATATCTTGTTTTTTTTCATTTCCCCTTTACTCCTTATGTGATTCAGATGAGAAAGCAATCATTAGCCTACATCCATTAATGAAACATAGTAAATGATCCATAAACACTATCATAATATACCCGATCATATGTCACATATGCATAAATGAAATACCCAAACCAATAAAATCCACTCCCTAACTCGATCCAGAGTCCAAGGAGGTGCATTGATGCCATCGACATCCTCAATATGTCTAGTGTGTTGCACACTCAGGGGAAACTCATCAATAGCATATATGAGTACATATATATAAAATAACATAACACCATAATCCTTCAACATCACCATAAGAATCCATAAGGAAAACAAACAACATATACTAAAACCGAATCACTTTCACGTAAGTGTCCTCAAAGAATAAGTCAATAACATGTTCTCGCAAGAGAAGGATGCTACACTTCCTCACTTTATTACAAGTGTTTTCCTAGTCTCAAGGGAAGTTAAGGTTGGTTGAGAATTTTTCTCATTTTTTTCCTTGAGTGGTTATTAGTTTTCTCACTTTTGTCCTTTAGTGGTTATTAATTTTCTCACTTTTCTCCTTCAGTGGTTATTTAAACCCCAAACTAAGGATGTCAGATAATTTCTTATGTTGGTGGACAGCTGGTATAGATTGTTGTTTGTCATTGTTTTCAATGATTGGAGAGTGATATTGTAGATGGATTTCAACCCTCGGAGAAGACCGGTAGAGAATTATGGTAGCACAAAGGCATGGGTAAGGGACCCGAGTCTCTTTGATGTATAAGGGCATGAAGATCAATGAATTTACAGGTAATACAATTCTATATGGATAGTACATTTCATTCCATTTATGGGGATATGTGGAATGTCACATAAATCCTCACAGTTAGAGAGTTATGTCCTTGTGAAGTTGGAGAACCCTCATGAGTTATCTAGAAGCCTCTAGAAGGTCAAAGAAGTCAAATTACTCTAGAAAATCCTAGAAGAAGTTGTCTAGTCAAAGTGGGTGAAACTAGGAGTTAATCATGGGTATAGTTATTGCATTAAGAAAATAATTAAAAATAAATTATTTGCAACATGATGTTGTGAGTTTGGTAATTATGGTAAATTAGTTGTGATGATAATATTGAATATTAAAAGTGGTTGACCAATAAATAAATTAAATAATAAAGTGGTTGCAATAAGAAGTTAGTTAAGTGCAGAGAAGCTATGAATTGAATAATTATATTAAATTTACTTGCAACAAGAAGTTTTGAGTAAAGAGAAATTATTTGAATAACAAAGTAGTCAAAGTGGTTAAGTGGACAAATTGGCTAAGTGGAAAAAGTTGGTTAAGTGGAAAAAGTGGCTAAGTGGATAAAATGGTTAAGTGGACAAAGTGGCTAAGTGGACAAAGTTGGCTAAGTGGACAAAATGGTTAAGTGGACAAAGTTGGTAAGTGGACAAAGTTGGTTAAGTGGGAAAAGTGGCTAAGTCGACAAAGTGGTTAAGTGGTTACTTCTAGAGGAAGCTACTTGTAGAGTATAAATAAGAGAGAAAGGGTCTCCCATGTGTATCCATTGAGCATATTGAATATCTACAAGTGACTGAGGTAACCAAAGGATATCTAAGGAAAATTACAGAGGGAAGGTGAAGTAAACAAGGCCTAAATTAAAGGGAGGATAACATATTTTGAAGATTCTTTCTAAGCTTGTGGGTCGTTGTATTTTGGGAGTTACATGCTATGGAAAATAGGGTTTGTGGCTAGTCATGAAACTAGTCTAAAATAGGTGTTTTGGGTACAAATGTCATAAATTCTTCATAACAGATCCAATTTTAGTAAGACCAAATGTATTGGTTAGAGTATAGTCTTTAGTATTTTGTGTACCATTTTCATATCCATACAACAAATATTCTATGCGGGGAACGCTCTACAATTATCCCTCTAAAATAAGCTAGAATTCAAGAAGGTATGCCATTTTTTCTATAACTCCTTTTTTTAGAGGTTCCATGTAGTGAAACCTAGAGAATTTGCATAAATGACACTGAAGAACATTTTGTACTATGTTCATATCTTTATTCATTATAGGTACATAGTTATGATTATTGTAAGTTAGGGTTGTTGACTAATCCAAAATTAGTCATGTGAGACTAAAATAAAGTTTTATGAAAAAGCTATTCTCTTGTTGTTAAAGTTAAGGAAGGTTTGGAGGTATGTGATCATATACACCAGGTCTATTAGAAAGTTACAAATCATGTTTGGATGATAAAACTGATGATGATTTTGGTAAATTCGAAATTGGAAATTTTTTGTCATTTATGGAAATTTTGAATTTTGAATTTAGTTCATTGTAATTGATGATTATGACTATTGGGAAGAGATTTGATTTGACCCAACTAAGTATTTGACTATGAAACTTGTATGAAACAAAATATTTTATATTTATTGTTGATGGACAAATGGAACAGCCAGGTTTAAATTAGCTGACCATGACTCCATGAGAGGGGAACATGTTGGAACCACCTTATGGATGAATGTGACAAGTGGAAAATCAAGAATTTGGCCATTTGCAGCCCCTAAAAATCAAGGATTTGGAAAGATGAAAAAATTCCAAAGGGTACAAAGACCTAGGCACAATTGCTTTTGATATATAGCATATGGGAGGAGGTAGGACGCTGCCTAGTATGCTGGGCAAAAAATAATTTTTCTCTTGCTATTATGAACACTTTTTTCTGAGTGTGAGGCAAGGAAAATTTGTTGAAAATTGAAGGACAATTGATGAGGAGTCCGTAGTTCACCCTCATGGATTCATGGTCAGGGTAGGGGGTGAGCGGAACAAGTAACTTTGGTTGTTCCGTTATAAGGTTGGGAGGAACATGGTTGTTCCATTTTTTATTTGGAAATTGTTCATATATGTCAACCTAATATTCATCTGACTAAATTTTATGTGATTTAATAGCTGATAGAATGCATTTTCTTAATTCTGGATAGAAGTATTACTATGGACAAAAATATGATTGAATTTTGTTTGACTTAAGGGATGACAGAATACCTCTAAAACTAATTCTGAATGAACTATCTATGTTGATTAAATTGCCGAGTGAATGCTAGTTTCATTTGATATACTAGCTGAAAGAGTAGATCTGGTTAAATTCTGGAAGAATTAGTTCTGTGGGTTAGATTATTGTTGTAATGGAACAAATTGTAGGATGACCCCTTACAGTTTAATTGCATTCGATGAGTAAACTATCTATGTGCGTAATGTGAATGGAACTGGATTATGTAGATATACATGTGTACTTATATTTGTGTAGGTAAATGCATAGATCCATACTACTTAATTAATATTTCCATCCATGTACATATTAAAACCAGAATCGGGATGAAATTCTATGTATGACAGGAATAAATATGTGTGTGTGTGTGTATTTATAGTTAGTAATTGTACAACATGATTTATAATTTAAATAAACATCTAAAGAATTACCCCATAAGATTATCAATTCTATATATACATGAGATAAATTGAGTACATATTCCCTATTTATGATTCTGCCAATGGCACAAGATTGTACAGTCTTCGATCATTCACAAACAAAATTATTTGTTTTAATTTAAAATGACATAGAAATGGAAGTTCAGTAAGTTAAATAATAGAGGACATAAAATCTGGAGGCATACAAATTACATAATCATATACCTAATTCTGTGATTTCGCAGTTATATGAATAATTAAAGATATTGGTTTGAATTGGTTTATAAGATCAAAGTAGACCCGGGAGGAGGTATAGAATAAAATTTCAATACATGAATACATAATACCAACCGAATATAGATTCCTAAGTACAAACACATATAATATACAAAACAAATGATTTACTATTACGCAACATGGAATTTGAGTTCCCAACTGATTGGGCTATACATTCAAGAGCAAATAGTATAGTCCTGCCCGATTTCATTAATATAGAAGAAAGGGTTTGAAATGGTAAATATTTAAAGCATGTCATAGTAAGGGGATTTACCCTTATTTCCTTCATAAAAATGGAATATATAAATAACCAATTCTTATAGGAACCTAGTACAATTGCTTCCCACGATAACTATGTACTAGAACAAAATCGTCTGATTCAATAAAACCTGAGATAATAATTTTGCAAGAGAACGGTAAACAGGAACCCAAATACCTCTTTCACAAATTGATTTCCTGGATTTCGAAGATGTTGAAGGAACCCAAATCATGTAAAGAGACCAATAAATTTTATTAGTATTTAGTTGGAAGTAGACATAATTCCAAATGATGAATATAGTGTAAACTAATAGAATAAAATAATTGCAAAAAGATAACGCAGATGAATTTCAAACTACACTTAGCTTGTGGATTATAGGATTAAATTTTTTCCTTTCCTCCTTGCATTCATGAGAAATTTGTCATAGATGCAAAGGGGTGGAGAGGGATAAGAATCACCTAATGGGTACCCTCGCAGTTAAACAGGGCCCCATCATTAGATTATAGAAGTCAAAATTGAATCATTCTTTTCAAAAATAAAGTGAATAATTTATATACTAAAACAAGAATAATTAGTAAAGAATGTACATTACAAAACATGACATGTAGGGTTACCTAATTGTCCACATAGTAATATTTTCTAGTTTATTATTCTGGTTAATTTAAATTAGCTTGGATGCAAACAACGTGAAATCATGGATAGATTCCTAAACAAATGAGAGTTCTTTCCTTGAGGTAAAATTTAAATAACATAAAATATATTAAGACATCCAAGTTTGCAGGACCACAGGTGAGGGTAATTCCTTGGCCATGCCCGAGACCTCTAAGGTAAAGATCCACAACATGAGACTTTAAACTGTATTCATACTTATATATATATGCGTTGTATAATAAGTGGAGGAATTTTGTTAGACAAATTATACTTACAGACCTGGAGAACACGATTCATTAAACATTTCAAGAGTAAGGCATTCATGAAAATTAACTATACCGCGGAGAATTGTCTCTTTTCTTTAAACCCTTTTCGTGAAGTTGTTGGGAACTCAAGGAGTATGTTACATGTCAATTTTCACATCTTAATCAGATAATAAGACACTATGTTCTTACGATGGATAGGGTTACAATGGAAAACGTATTGTGCCACATCTAAATGAACTTGGGACCTTGGCAAGCACTGATAGATGTACCCCAGGAAAGTTAATAGATCAAAGACTTCAGTAATCAAATACATAGCTATACATTTCTGCGCAACTACAACTGAAAGGAAAACTCAAAGCTATGAAAAGTATAAGGTAAATTCCCTTCCATACAATCGAAAAGACTAGTTATTCACTAGGGTAGAAAACCCAAGAAGAAACTCACAAATTATACAGTCAATACCAGGAAACAAAAAAATATACTTATGCCAAAGAGATAGGATCTCCGAAGGGCTCAAAAAAAGGACTATCCTCTATACCAGACAATGATAGATAAGCCAAATGTGTTTCTAGGATTCTTTGAAGGGATTGTTACACATAGTAATACACATTATAATCAAAAATACCTTTGAGTTTTCTTTTAACCAAAAGTTCTTACCTGTCTTAAAGCGGTATCCGATGGGTGTAGTCCACCAAATGTTCCCCACCAGAGAGAACCAACATCACAGGCACAGGAAATGCCACAGAGAAAGAATCATAACCAAGGTAACTTTGAACATAGTTGAAGAATACATAGAGCCAACGTCAAGAATCAAACAATAGTCTTAGGAAAACCCTCTGTCTACAAGTCCAATGGCGATTAGTGACGAGTGGTACCTAAACACTGTGATTAGGGGAAGGTGGAGAAATTTCAATGGGTACATTAAACAAAATAATGGTCCCAAGGAGGTGCATTACAAAACTCCTTAAATGCCTTTGGTGGAGTTCAATTACACAATTATGGTCGTATCTATGACAATCTCATATCAGACCATGAAGAATCATAATGAAATTCATCTTTGAGCCATAGTTTAGTCCTTGATTATAGTTTAGTTCATGTTCTATACTTTACATCAGATTTTTTAACCCTTATGTTAGGGTTAGTCCTGATGGGACGGGCAGTTAAGAAAGAACAAGCAACTTGTACCAAATTTTTAGTTACAGCCTTTCCAAGCCCTAATACTTTCACATACTGAATGTCATGTTAATATTAATTTGTGCATTAAATGTGTGTCACCTACAACCGAGGGTTTCATACATCACTTCAGGACTAGGGTCTTTTATACATTGATAAATTTCCTATAGTATGTCTTTAAATTGTGCAATCATAAGCATAGTCTATGGTGAGCATATACATATATTTACATATATATTTGTTTATGTATTAAACTATATACACCTTCCTTGAGATTAAGTATTAGATAAAATCCTTCATTTACCTTTGTTAAAGGATTTGGTAAGTGTAAATGGTGGAAAAGAAAGGAGTATTAAATCACCTTATAACATAGCAAGAAATGTCTGACATGTATTAGACACGTTAAATAAGTCTAATGTCCCTAAGAATGTATTTTTTTTTAGTTGTAAATTTTGAGTAACAATACATATGGTATCAGAGACAAGGTTACATCACTTGGAGCTTGAGTAGGGCCAAATTATGTACTTAGCATATATGTTCATGTTCATGTAAAACTAACAAAACAATTATTGTTACAAGCATAAAACACTTTATTCTATTGTAATCATGGCATCCCAGGATGAGGTAGAAATCAGACTTGAGGAGAATCCCGAACAAAGACCTCCTAAAGATCAGAGACAATGGTGATGGAAGCTCACCTACCAAAGTTCTGGAAACGATGAGAAATCTCATTGTTGATCTACAAGTTTTCAAAGTTGACAATGAGAAACTGAAAAAGGCATAATAGGAACAGTAAGAAATAAATGAAATTCTAATGTGAAGTATAGTGACAAAGAGAATCTGGAAGGACGATAACTAGGAAAAAGAGGTCAGTAAAAGGGCCTCCAAGAATTCTAGACCTGAAGAAGAAAAAGGGGATAGCTCATCTGAAGGTACACCTTCAGTGGAAGATAAAACATAAACATGAAGAAAAAGGAAACAGGTAGATCACCTTGAGGGAGAATTTAAGAAAATAAAACCATCGACCTTTGACGAGGAATCTAGAACAGGGGAGGAAGATGAAGCATGGTTATTAGACATCAATAAGTATTTCTAGATATACAACTATTCCAGCAATATGAAGGTTAGAATGGCCATCTATAATCTGAAAGGGAAGGCCATCATATGGTGGAAAGACCTGAAGTTGGCCAAGGTTCTAAAGGAAAAACAGATGGAATGGTAAGATTTTAAGAAATACTATAAGAAACAATACCTATATGAAAGTTAATATGAAAGAAAAAACAAAGAATTTTATGAGTTGTGACTCAGTCAAATGGCTATGGAAGATCTGATAAACAAATTTCTAGAATTACTAAGGTTCGTGGCTTATATATGGGAGGACAAAGTGAAAATCCAGTGGTTCCTAAGTTGTTTACCATAGTCCTATAAGGACAAAATCAAATTTGATAATACCAAGTCCTTAAGCAAAGTTTTCAGGAAAGACAGAATGTGTTACAACTAATACAAACAATGATTAGAATTTCCCAAGGCTTGGAAAGACAAGAAACAAGACCGAATGAACCAACAGAAGAAGGGATATCAGCCAACTCCTTTTTAGAACACAACTAAGAGTTTTCCCAGAAAATATTTTCACTCCAACAACTAGAACACCCAATGTTACACATGATTTTGGTCACTCTGGTGATGTCTCTACAAGTGATGTATTCAGGTTCCCACAAGGAATTTTTTCTTGAGAAAAGTGACTATTGTCTTCTTCCAAAAAACACATTTTTAAGATGAGTTCGCAGGTTGCCTATATTACAGGGTGTGAAAATTCTTCATTCTCGCAGGCAACCCAAACTTAGGGTGCGAACTGTTCGCAGACTGCTCAATAGGTAGGGTTCAAACCTATTTCAAAGCTTGGAAAAGAGAAGAGGTAACGAAGGTTCTAGAAAGGAATCTTCTAGAAAATGAGTTGGCATTCACATGGTTGGCATCCTACTGACTTCTCAGATTTAGTGGGATCATCCTCATCCATTTAACCATCTCTCCTTCTCCTATATATTGAAAGGTTTCTCATGGAAAAGGTTAAGAAAGATTGAATGAAGAATTGGTGAAAGAATTGTGTGAAGAACTATGCTTGAATAGAAGCTTGAAGACTCTATTTGGTGTATCAAAATGTATTGTATCTTCTTCATGCAAGTGTAGAGAAAGTGTGTGTGTTGGAACCAAGGGTCACTGAAAGGAATATTGCGACATTAAGGCGATCTAGTTGTATCTTCTACTTTCATTTAATATAATACAACAACATGTCCCTTTCCCATAAAATCACTCTTATTTTATTGCATAACTCCTTGATCATATGTATAGGTTGACATTGAATATAATTTGCTATCTTCACTTTGGTTGGTTTGTGTTGTCTTGGACATAATTTCACAAGAGAACCGAAGCGAAGCGGGAACAACAGAGACCTGAGGAAGCGATATAAAGGTATGTCACTCATTCCTTCTTAGTAGTAGATTCAATGACTACAACTTAGGCAAAGAGTCGTGTCCTGTCCTGTTTTGTTCTAGATCCAGGTGGATCTAGGGAGATCTGTTAGAGTCCACACCTACTTATTTACCCGATAACACCCAAGGAGGTGGTAAACCAATAAATCTAGGAACAAATAAGTATGTGGACATCCCCCGTGAACCGTTAAAATGTTGGGAATGTGGATAACCTCACTTAAGGAGGAATTGCCCATGTTTCACTTCAGCAACCAAAAC
Organism: Picea glauca; assembly: GCA_000966675.3. Classification (NCBI taxonomy): domain Eukaryota; kingdom Viridiplantae; phylum Streptophyta; class Pinopsida; order Pinales; family Pinaceae; genus Picea; species Picea glauca. Next base: position 124,810 of record JZKD02S0560902.1, read on the forward strand.
TACGGTTCAGAACCTACAAGAAGCCTCTTTGGTGGGATATGTGGGTAGAAGCTTACAATAGATAAATGCGATCGTGGATGGCCAACAAGCTGACCACCAGTCCTCTGTGGTGGAAATTAAAGGTAAAATTAATAACACTTGTATTTATGTTTTAATTGACCCTGGAGCTACGTTGAGTTATATCACTCCTGGTCTAGTGGATTCAAATAAACTTAAGAAAACAAGATATGCAAAATCTTGGTTGGTACAACTAGCAATAGGAACAAAAAGAAAAGTAGTCAATTTGATTTATGATTATGAGTTCATTTTAGGTGGTCAAAACATAAAGACAAATATAAACATTCTACCATTGGGGTCTTATGACATAATTATTGAAATGGATTGGTTAGAAAGGCATAAAGGAATGTTAGCTTTTTATTAAAAATCACTCAAGTATAAAGATGAGAATGGCACGGCTAGGACAGTTCAAGGTATACAAAAACCAATCTCAGTTAGACAGATTTCAACAATGCAATTTAATAAATGCATGAGAAAGGGTTGTCAAGTTTATGCCATCCAAGTAACAAACCTATTAGAAAAATAAAATAATTCCAACTTTGAGGATTTCTTCCTTTTGCACGACTTTAGAGATGTGTTTTTTTATGAGATACCGAAATTACCCCCAAGGAGGGAGATGGATGTTTCTATCGACCTACTACTTGGTTCAGACCCTATATCTAAAGCACCCTATCGAATGAGTTTGTCAGAATTAATAGAATTAAAAATGCAATTACATCAATTATTGGACAAAGAATATATCAAACCAAGTGTTTCGCCATGGGGAGCACCAATCCTCTTTGTGAAAAATAAAGAAGGAACTCTGAGATTATGCATCAATTACAAACAATTAAACAAAATGACTATTAAGAACAAGTACCCCTTACCTAGGATAAATGATATGTTCGATCAAGTAGGTGGGGAAAATATTTTCTTAGAATTGGATTTACGATCTGGTTATCACCAAGTTAGGACAAAATATGAGGACATAATTAAAACAACATTCTGAACAAGATATGGACATTAGGAATTTGTTATTATACCATTTGGACTCACTAACACGCCAGCCATGTTTATGTGTTTACTAGATAGTATTTTCAGTCAATACTTGGACAAGTTTGTGTTGGTATTTACTGACAATATTATAGTATATTCTAAAACAAAAGAAGAACACGAAGAGAACTTAAGGATAGTTATGTTAACATTAAGGAAGAACAAATTGTATGCTAAATTTGATAAGTGTGACTTTTATCAGAAGAAAATATAGTACCTAGGAGATGTAATATCTACAGAAGTCATTGCAGTCGATTCTGAGAAAATAAGAGCCATCATTGAATGGCTAATTCCTAAGGATGTAGCGGACATCCTATCATTCATGGGAATCACCAGATATTACTGTAGATTTATAGAGGGATTTTCCAAAATTGCATATCCTATCACATCATTACAAAAGAAGGGAACCAAGTTTAACTGGTCACAGAAATGTCAAGACAATTTTAATAAGTTAAATTAATTGTTAACAACCACACCCATTTTAAAGGTAGCATATCCGGACAAAGACTTCACCGTCTATATAGATGCGAGTAAAGAAGGACTAGGTGGTGTCCTAACTCAAGAAGGGCATGTTATTTTTTATGAGTCCCAAAAAATAAAGGAGAGCGAACGAAAATACATCACTCATGACTTAGAGTTGGCATCTGTAAGACACATCTTAAAAATGTGGCGTCACTACATAATGGGCATAATTTTTTTGTTATTGATGGATAACAACTGTGTGAAATTTTTGTTTAGTCATTCAGATCTTAATGCAAGGAGAGAAATATGGCTAGCCTTCTTGAGCGAATTTGACTTTGAGGTAATACATATCAAGTGTAAGGAAAACAAGGTGGTTGATGCCTTAAGCATAAGAGTTCATGGGATGTTGTAAATAAACATTAGCAGGGCAAAAAGTGCTCTAGAACAAAGGATAAAGGTTGCAGGTAATAACGATGAAAATTACACTAGAACAGTGGTAGAATTACGAGATAATGCAGAAAATTCAAACAAAACAGATCTGAGTTTGGACATAGAAGGTATACTACGATTTATAAACAAAATATACATACCAGATTCGACAAAATTAAAGTTAACGATTTTGGACGAAGTACACAAGAAACCATATTCTGGTCAGCTGGGATACCAGAAGATGGTAACAACATTAAGGAAATTATTTTACTAGCCTAATATGAAGGGAGAAACAACAAAATACTTCGCTAAGTGTCAATATTGTCAGTAGGTAAAATCCAAACACTAGCATCCAGTCGGCCTGTTGCAGCCCTTACCTGTGTCAGAATGGAAATGGGAGACTATATCACTGGACTTTATTACAGGTTTTCCTATAATTCAAAAACATAATGATTCAATTACTTTGGTAATCGATAAACTTAGTAAGTTTGCACACTTTATTCCTATAAAGTCTACTTTTAAATCCATTAAAATCGTTGAAATATTCATGAAAGAAATTTTTAGACTCCATAGTATTCCTAAAATGGTGATTTTAGATAGAGATGTAAAATTTACATATGCTTTTTGGAAAGAATTGCTTGCAGGGTTAAATACTAACTTGAATTTCAGCACGAGCTATCATCCATAAATGGATGGGCAGGCTAAATGAACAAACCAAATCATAGAAGATATGTTACGCATGTATGTAAGAACAAAACCAAGTAAGTGGGAAGACTACCTACAGTTGGTGGAATTTGCATACAACAATGGGTACCAAACTTCAGCTAAGATGAGCCCTTTTGAAGTATTGTATGGCAGAAAGTGTACGGTGTCGATCAGTTGGGATAACCCAGCTGAAAGACTCATGGTAGGACCAAAGATGCTCCAAGAAATGGAAAGAACGGTAAGAAAAGTACGTCAGAACTTAAAGGAGGCTCAAGACAGAAAAAAAAAGTTACACAAACCTGAAGAGAAGACACTTGGAATTTGAAGTGGGAGACCACGTCTATTTAAAAGTCAAATCCTGAAAAATTTCACTAAATTTAGGGAACTATGGCAAGTTGGCAGCCAGGTTTTGTGGCCCTTTCGAGATCTTAGCTCGAATTGAACCTGTTGCATACAAACTTTCACTTCCTACCAATCTAAAAATCCATATTGTATTTCATGTTTATTTGTTAAATAACTATGTTCATGACCCTACTCATATGATCAATTGGAACTTGGTGTAGTTGGAACTAGAAGGCGAGTTCCAAGAAGAACCTCTGTGCATTCTGGACAGGAGAGAAATAACACTTCAGAACGAAGTCATCGCCTAGGTAAAAGTGCAATGGAAGCACTTTGGCCCTGAGGAGGCCAATTGGGAGCTGGAAGGAGATTTGCAGAAATCTCATCCAATCATGTTCCAAGAAAGGAACAAAAACTGAGGACATTGTTTTACTGAAGGGGCAAAGGATGTAACATCCCCAAAAATAAATTATTTTAAATCTAGAATTTTTTGGAAAATATTTATGTTTTTCGTAAATTCGAAATTGGAAAATTTTTGCCATTTATGGCAATTCTGAATTTCGAATTTAGTTAATTGTAATTGATGATTATGATTGTTGGGAAGAGATCTGATTTCACCCAACTAACTATTTGACTATGGCACTTGTATGAAAAAAAATATTTTATATTTATTGCTGATGGACAAATGGAACAACCAAGTTAAAATCAGTTGACCATGACTCCATGAGAGGGGAACATGTTGGAACTACCTTAGGGATGAATGTGACAAGTGGAAAATCAGGAATTTTGCCATTGGCAACCCCTGAAAATCAAGAATTTGGAAAGATGTGAAAGTTCCCAAGGGTAAAAAGACTTAGTCACAATTTCTTTTGATATATAGCATATGGGTGAAGGCAGGACACTGCCTAGTATGCTAGGGAAAAATGATTTTTTTTCTTGCTGTTATGAACACTGTTTTGTGAGTGTGAGGCAAGGAGAAGTTTTTGAAAACTAAAGGATAAATGCTGAGGATTCCGTAGTTCTCCCTCATGGATTCATGGTCAGGCTAGGGGGTGAGGAGAAGAAGTAACTTTGGTTGTTTCATTCTAAGGTTGGGGGAAATGTGGTTGTTCCATTTGTTATTCATAAACAATTCGGATATGCCAAACTACTCTTCCTCTGACTGAATGTCATATGATTTAATAGCTGATAAAATGCATGTGCTTTATTCTGGATAGAAGTATTACTATGGAAAAAAATATGATTGAATGTTGTTTGACTTAAGGGATGACAGAATACCTCTAAAACTAATTCTAAATGAATTATCTCTGTTGATTAAATTGTTGAGTGAATGCTAATTTCGTTTGATATACTAGCTAGAAGAGTACATCAGATTAAATTCTAGAATAATTAGTTCTATGGATTAGATTACTGTTGTAATGGAACAAACTGTAGGATGAACCCTTACAATTTAATTGCATTCACTAGGTAAACTATCTATGTCTGTAATGTGAATGGAACTAGATTATGTAGATATACATGTGTACTTATATTTCTGTAGGTAAATGCATAGATCCATAGTACTTAGTTAAGATTTCCATCCATGTACCTATTAAAACTAGAATCAGGATGAAATTATATGTATGACAAGAATATGTGTGTGTGTGTGTGTGTATTTATAGTTAGTAATTGTAAAACATGATTTATAATTTCAATAAACATCTAAAGAATTGCTCCATAAGATTTTCAATGCTAGCTACATGAGAGAAATTGAGTACATCTTCCCTATTTACGATTCTGCCAATAGCACAAGATTGTACAGTTTTTTATTATTCACAAACAAAATTCTTTGTTTTAATTTACAATGACACATAAATGGAAGTTCACTAAGTTAAAGAACAGAGGACACAAAATCTGGAGGCATACAAACTACATAAGCATATACCTAATTCTGTAATTTCGCAGCTATATGAATAATTAAAGAAATTAGTTCAAATTGCTTTATAATATCAAAGTAGACCCATGAGGAGTTATAGAATATAATTTCAATACATGAATACATAATACTACCCGAATATAGAGTCCTGAGTGAAAACACATCTAATATACAGAAAAAATGATTTACTATTACGCAACTTGGAATTTGAGTACCTAGTTGATTGGGCTATATATTCAGGGGAAAATAGTATAGTCTTGCCTGATTTTATTAATACAGAAGAAAGGGTTTGAAATGGTAAATATTTAAAGCATGTCACAGTAAGGGGATTTACCCTTATGTCCTTCTTAAAAATGGAATATAGAAATAACCAATTGTTATAGGAACCTAGTACAATTGCTTCCCACAATAACTGTGTACTAGAACAAAATTGTCTCATCCAATAGAACCTGAGATAATAATTTTGCAAGAGCGTGGTAAACAAGAACCTGCATACCTCTTGCACAAATTGATGTGCTAGAATATGAAGATGTCGAAGGTGCCCAAATCCTGTAAAGAGACCAAGAAATTTTATTAGTATTTAGTTGGAAGTAGACATAATTCCAAATGATGAATATAGTGTAAACTAACAGAATAAAATAATTGCAAAAAGATAATGCATTTGAATTTAAGACTTCAGTTAGCTTGTGGATTCTAGTATTAAATGTCATCCTTTCCTCCTTGCATCAATGAGAAAGTCTCCAACAAACTCGAAGGGGTGGAGAGGGCTAAGAATCGCCTGATGGGTACCCTCGCAGTTAAACAAGGCCCCATCATTAGATTATATAAGTCAAAATTGAATCATTATTTTCATAAATAAAGTGAATAATTTATATACTAAAACAATAATAATTAGAAAAGAATGTACATTACAAAAAGTGACTTCCAGGGTTACCCAATTGGTCACAGAGTAAGATTTTCGAGTTTATTATCCTGGTTAATTTAAATTAGATTGGAAGAAAACAAAGTGAAATCGTGGATAGAGTCTTGAACATATGGGAGTTGTTTCCTTGAGGCAAAATTTAAATAACATAAAACAGATTAGTGGAAGAATTTTGTTAGACAAATCATACTTACAGACCTGGAGAACACGATTCATTAAACATTTTAGGAGTAAGGTATTCATGAAAATTAACTATACTGCATAGAATTGTCTCTTGCCTTTAAACCCTTTTCATGAAGTTGTTGGGAACTTGAAGAGTACGTAAACATTTTAATACAAATTATGTATTGCATGGATTTTCCTAATCTAACAATTATATGTTGTTGTTAAATACATAATCTCTTCTACAAATATTCTTGTGGAATTTAAAACACGATCGCCAATTGCAATGTCAAGAAGAAAGATCAATCACATAGAACACAGATGTTTTTACCGGGAAAGCATAAAACTAAAAACCACACTATCATATATTATATATATCATGGATTATGAAACAATCTCATACAAAACTCTAATCCAAGAGATCTTAATACAATACAATTGTCTCACACCGTCATACAAAAATCAACAAATACATGTGCCAATTCTCTGCCTCCAGACAACCTATCTCCTCTGTGCATTCCCTGCTAATGGAAAACCTACAAATGAATTTGAATTCCTCTTTCCTAGGCTATGCATTGCGCATGGGAACATCCACTGTGTGTGATTGCATGAGTGCACTTCACTCAAATCAAAACTGATAGACAAACTATCCCTTTCACCTATTATCTCAACTGGGTCTCCAATGGATCTGACATGCATATAGTTAACAGTGGTAAATCTTCAGTTGCATGTGAGTTCACTGATTGTGAATTAATTAATAATTAATTCACTAAACTCTCACTAGTGTAAGTTCAGTTACAACTGGTACAATTGAGCTTAAATCACTTAACTGAGTTAAACTACTTCACAACTCACATAACTACACTTATAACTATGTTACAACTTCAAGTCACTTAGTTACAACTAATTCGACTTCCATGTCCCACCAACCAACCTTTGAAATTGAATTTCCTATAGCTAACTAATTTGCCATTTCAGTTAACTATTTCATGTAATTATGAGATAATAGATTAATATTTATTATTCAATTTATTTAAGGGGAAAAAAAATTAGACACACATTTATTGCTGACTTTTCAACACTCCCTCTCAACAAGAAAGGGATTATCATTCACCCCAATCTTGTCTCTATGGTATTTGAATTTGTTATTAGTGAGTGGCTTCGTCATATTGTCTGCATCCTGATCTTCGATAGGAATGTACTAAAGCAACATGATCTTCCACTGCACACAATATCTAACATGATGATATCGGATATCTATATTCTTAGATATATCATAAAAAATAGGATTAGTTGAGAGTTTAATGCAACTCTGATTATCACAATGAATCATAGTCGGATCTAAATGAAAACCGAACAAGCCAACCAAGATCTTTCTCATCCAGATAGCCTCACATGCACCTTGACTTGCTGCCATATATTCTACTTCTGTTGAACTGAGTGCCATAGATCTCTGCTTCCTGCTATACTAATAAACAAATGTAGATATGATACTAAAGATCCCCCCTGATGTGATCTTTCTTTCCATTGGGCTACCCGCCCAATATGCATCCGTGAATCCATGCAACTTCAGCTCATCCATCTATTTGTACCATAAGCCATACTCAGATGTGTCCATCAGGTATCTCAAGACATGCTTACCCGCCTTCCAAAAGAGCTTGGTAGGCTTAACCATTGCTTGAATTAGATGGTTAACCACATAGAAAATGTTCAGTCTCGTGTTCACTAGATACATTAGCGAACCCACTAACTGTCGATAAACAATGGCATCTACTACCTCTCTAGAAGTAGCATCCTCTTTCCTCTAGTTTCCTGGAAGAGGAGTATCCATGGGTTTGTACCCCTCCATGTGAAACTTACCCAATATCTTGCTTGCATACTTTCCTTGAGACACAAAAGATTCACCATATCGCTACCATATTTACAATCCAAGGAAATAATGAAGAAGGCCCATATCCTTCATACCGAACTCCTTTGCAAGGTCCTCCTTGCATGAGTGTATCAGTTTCTCATCACCATTCAGTATTAAATCATCAACATAAATAACAATGATTAAAATCTTACCCTTGTATATCCATCTCGAACCTACCATTGATTTGTTGATCGGTCTTGGGACAATTTCCCATGCATTGTTTTTGACAACGGAGTCATACTCCCCGACCATTGCATCAACCCAAGTGGGATCCTGCACTGCTTCCTGAAAGGAAGATGGTTTAGTCACAATACATTTTCTCATGAGATCCATGTATCCATTAAATTGATTAGAAGACTTTATTTGTTTGTGCTTTGAAGTAGGGGCTCCTACATTCTGTCCAACATCTAGTCTCAATCTATCAACTTCCATGGTGCGCTTTCTACCATTTATGATGGATGGCTATACATGAGTGGATTTCTCCACTCCATGAACCTCCTCATGTAGTTGATCCACATCTTGAGACTCATCTTTGGGAACCATCGGTTCCTCCTCTGCATGCAAGTATAACTCCCTCTCAAGCGAAAACTGCATGGATTTCCCCTCATCGAATTTTATATCTCGTCGCATAATAGTCATCTAACTATTAGGAAAATACACACCATAATAATGGGGTGTTTCTGTGTACCCAAAAAATATCCCAACTTTAGCAAATGGCTCCATCTTCTTCTCGACGTTCTTGGTCACATGCACATAAACAAATGAGCCAAAAATTTTAAAATGAGAAACATCAGGTTTCTTACTAGTGAAAGCTTATTCAAGTGTACTCATGCCAAGTACTCTATGAGGACAACGATTTTTCACATAAACCACAGTGTTGCATGCTTCAGCCCACAAATGCATTGGTAGGCCCTGATCATGCAACATCGCTTGTGTTACACCCACGATCGTTCTGTTCTTCATCTCCGCGACCTCATTTCATTGTGGGTTATGAGGCGCTATGAGTTCTCTTCGCATTCCTTCTTTGCTGCAGAAGTATTTGAATTCGTTAGAGATGTATTCTCCACCATTATCTCTCCTCGAAGCCTTCACTTGCTTCCCTGTCTCATTCTCCACCAATGATTTAAACTCATGGAGCTTTGAGAATGTTTGATCCTTCTTCTGCATGAAGAAGGTACAACATTTACGAGAAAAATCATCAACAAAAATAACATAATACTTATGTTTTTCTTTTGAAGCAACTGAGAATGGTTGAAACACATCTATGTGAATTCTCTCCAGGTTCACTGAAGCATGGTTCTCCTTTTCATGAAAGGTGGACTTTACATACTTCCCCATGGTGCAACCCTTGCACTGATCTAACTAAGAAAGTGTTCCCATTGGAAGTCCAATAGATATTTGTTGCATGATATTCAAGGCTTCATGATGAAGATGGCCCAATTTCCCATGCCATAATTCGCCCTCATCTCAGCTCACCACTTTTTCTGTCTTTCCCATCATGGAAGCGCAGCCATCTACCTCCAGCATGTAGATATTATTAACTCGAATCCCCATCCTCTTTACTTGACCTATTGTTTTATGTCGCAAAAAATATTTTCCACCACTGAAAATAACACCATAGTCTTTGTCCTCTAACATTGCGACTGAGACTAGGTTTTTCTTCATACCTGGAACATGCATAAAAATTTTCAATTGAAATGGTTTATCTGACTCCCTCTGAAAGGTAATGGTACCAATTCTAGTCGCACTGTATCATCCATTGTCACCCATATCTATATGCATTTTGAGATCTTTCTCCTCCAAGTCACTGAAAATCTCTTTATCTCCCATCATGTGGAAGGAAGCGCCACTATCCAAATATGACACTGATCCCAATGCACTTGAAGACATGAATTCGATCAAGGAGAAGTCAATATCAAATTTCAAGGCAAGGGCCTCACCATTTGCATCTCCAACAACCTTCTTGTTATTCTTCTTCTGCGGACAGTTAGTAGCGAGATGCCCATGTTCGTGACAATGAAAACACTTCACTTTTGACGAATCCATCTTCTTGCCTTTAGAATCAGATTTTGAATGGAATTTATTTCCCTTCCCTTTCCTTTCTTTGGAATCCAAAGAACAATCCTCTTCATCATCATTCTTTGATGAAGATCCATCTCTGGTGTTCTTCCTGAACTCCTCCTGCACCAAATCCGACCATAGTCGTTCCCAATCTGGAAATTTTTCCCTTCCATTGATAGAGTCTTGATAACTGTGACAACTCTTGGGAATTCCTAGGAGAGACAAACTCACCAAATCATCATCAACAAATTTTATTCCCACACTCCCCAACTCATCCCAACATTGGACAAACTTCATGAGATATTTTTTAATGGAGCCGCCTTCTCCATCCTGATCTTCTTGAGTTTATCTTTGAGCACCAATTTCTATGGTCGATGTTGTTTTGGAATAGATCCGTCAAAGTCATCCAAATTGCATATGGTGTGAATTTCCCATGGAGGCTTGAGAAAATGTGGTCTTGTACTCCCTTGAACAAGATCCTCCTCTCCTTTTCCACTTTCTTTTTCCATGCATCAATATTTGCAGCATCTGGCTTAGGAACATCTTTGTCAATGAATTCCTTCAAGCCATTGTCTTTGAGTACTGTCTCCATCTTGTCCTTCCAGGCAATGCAGTTCAAGCTTCCCTCGAGTGCATACTCTAACCTCAAGCAATTGAAATACATTTTAATCTTGAATCAACTGTAGCACAAATAAAGTCTTTCTGCAAATTCGAATTCTATCTAGTCACAAACTCAACTTCTGCAATCTTTTGTGCTCTGATACCATGTAAAAATTTTAATAAAAATTATGTATTGCCTGGATTCTCATGTTCTAACAATCAGATTCCACTTTTAAATACAAAATCACTTCTACAAATATTCTTGTGGGATTTAAAACATGATCACCAATTGCAATATCAAGAAGAAAGATCAATCACACATAACACAAATTTTTTTACCGGGAAAGCATAAAGATAAAAACCCCACTATCATATATTATGTATATCATGGATCATGAAACAATATCATACAAAAATCTAATCCAATATCTCTCAGTACAATACAATCATCTCACACTGTCACACAAAAGATAACAAATACATGTACCAATTCTCTACCTCCAGACAACCTGCCTCCTCTGCGCAATCCCTTCTAATGGAAAACCTACAAATGAATTTGAATTCCCTTTGCCTAGGATTCACATTGATCATGGGCACATCCACTGTGTGTGTGATTTCATGAGTGCACTTCACTCAAATCACAACTAATATCCAAACTATCTCGTTCACCTGTTATCTCAACTAGGTCTCCACTGGATCTGACATGCATGTAGTTAACAATGGTAAATCTTCAGTTGCATGTGAGTTCACCGATTTTGAATTAATTAATAATTAATTCACTTAAATCTGACTAGTGTAAGTTCAGTTACAACTAGTACAACTGAGCTTAATTCACTTAAATGAGTTAAACTACTTCACAACTCACATAACTACACTTATAACTCAGTTACAACATCAAGTCGTTTAGTTAAAATTAATTCTACTTCCATGTCCCACCAATGAATCTTTGAACTCAAATTTATTATAGCTAACTGATTTTCCAATTTAGTTAACTATTTCAAGTAATTATGAGATAATAGATTAATATTTATTATCCAATTTATTTAAGGGAAAAATAAATTAGACACACATTTCTTGTTGACTTTTCAACATAGTATGTTACAAGTCGAGTACCATGGATTAATCAGGAAAGAATACACTTTGTGCTTACAGTGGACAGGGTTACAAAGGAAAATGTACCGTGCCACCTCTAAATGAACTCGGGACCTTGGAAAGCACCGAGAGATGTACCTCAGGAAAGTTAATAGATCAAAGACTTCAGTAATCAAATATAGAGCTATACGTTTCTGTGCAACTGTAACTGAAAGGAAAACTCAAAGCTATGAAAAGTATAAGGTAAATGCCCTTCCACATAGTCAAAAAGACCAGTTATTCACTAGGGTAGAAAACCCAAGCAGAAAGTCACGAAATATACAGTCAATACCAGGAAACAAAAAAATATACTTATGCCAAAGAAATAGGATCTCCGAAGGGCTCAAATAAAGGACTATCCTCTATACTAGACAACTATAGATAAGGCAAACATGTTTCTAGCAGTCTTCGAAGGGATTGTTACACATAGTAATTTTTGTTATAATCATAGAGACCTTTGAGTTTTTTTTCAACCAAAAATTCTTACCTCGCTTAAAGTGGTATCCGGTGGGTGTAGTCCGCCAGACATTCCCCATAAGAGAAAGCCAACATCATAGGCACAGGAAATACTACAGAGAAAGAATGGTAACCAGGGTAACTTTGAACATCGTTGAAAAATACACAAAGCCAACGTAAAGAATGAAACAATAGTCTTAGGAAAACCCTCTATCTTATAGTTCAATGGCAATTAATGACAAGTGGTACCTAAACACTATGATTAGGGAAAGGTGGTGAAATTTCAATGGGTACATTAAACAAAACGATGGTCCCAAGGAGGTGCATTACATAGCACCTTAAATTCCTTTGGCATATTTCAATTACATAATTACGGTCGTATCTATGACAATCTCGCATCAGACCACGGAGAATCGTAAAGGCAATCATCTTTGATCCATAGTTTAGTCCTTGATTCTAGTTTAGTTGGTGTTCTATTCTTTACATCAGATTTGTTAACCCTTATGTCAGGTTTAGTCCTGATGGGACTGGTAGTTAAGAAGGAACGAGCAACTTGTACCGACTTTTTAGTTACATCCTTTCCAAGCCCTAATACTTTCACGTACTGACTATCATGTTAATATTAATTTGTGCATTAAATGTCTGTCACCTACAACCGAGGGTTTCATACATCACTTCAGGACTAGGGTCATTTATACATTGATACATTTTCCATAGTATGTCTTTAAATTGCGCGATCAAAAGAATAGTTTATGGTGAGCATATACATATATTTACATATAGATTTGTTTATGTATTAAACTATATCCACCTCCCTTGAGATTAAGTCTTGGATTAAATCCTTCATTTACCTTTGTTAAAGGATTTGGTAAGTGTAAATGTTGGAAAATAAAGGAGTATTAAATCACCTTATAACATAGCAAGAAATGTCTGACATGTATTGGACGCGTTAAATAAGTCTAATGTCCTTAAGAATTTATTTTTTTTAGTTGTAAATTTTTGGAAACATTACATGAGGTATGTTCCAGATAGAGGTTGTATAACAATGACTTTGTGGCACATGGTTTGATGTAATGGTTTATGGTATTTGATTGCTAGAGAAATTTTTGATGGTTATATTGGTATATGTATTTCGTATATGGTTGAGGTACATGTTGGGTACATGGTTGAGACAAGTAGTTGGTGAGTTGGCACATACATGAGGTGTATAGTTGATGATGTTGGTACATATTGATGAGTCATAGTTGATGAGGAGTTGATGCATGATTGGTACATACTTGGTACATGGTTGGAGGCACTTGTTAGTAGTATTGTTGAGACATGGTTTATGGATGATGTAGCATACTTGTCTTGGTATATTATTAGAAGCACATATTGATCTTGGTGATGATTATTAGTTGTTTTGTTATGCTTGGTTGATGCACATCTTGGCGATATTGTGCATATGGTTGAGATTTTTCTTTGTGATTGATCTTCGTGAGTAGATTTGATTTGATTGATAAGATTGATGAGATAGGTTGTTTGTACAAATTTTTGTGACAGGTTATTTGTATATATTTAGTGCATGGTTGATGCACTTACTTATGGTACAAGTTGAGGTACAGGTGGATGTATCGTACATGTTGGCATATGTTATTGGTACAGGTAGTTACAGGTTATTTAGTGCAAGTTGATTGGTACAGGTTTACAACAGTATATCTCACAGTGATAATGTGACAATGATTCTATCATTCTACTTATAGTTGAGGGTGGTTGGAAGGGGCAAGGATATGTGGTTGTATCCACCTTATGGTTGTAGCTGGATAACATAGGGGGTTGTATCCTGCTTCTGGTTGTAGCCATAGAATTGGGGAGTTGGAGCTTCCCTCGGGTTGTAGCCTGAGAAACTAGGGGGTTGGAGCCTCATTCCAGTTGTAGCTGGAGAATTGAAAGTTGGTGTTTCCTTGAATGTAATTCTTGACATATAATAAAAACATTATGTGTTTTTCTCCCACATTGGGTTTCCACATAAATATTGGTGTGTTTTTCATTGTGTGGATGTGTTTGTTATTTTTTATTATGCACTGATGAATGTTAATTCTTATGATACAGTAAGATATCGATGATGAACATATGAGCGTGGTTGAAACAATAGACTTTGTGGTTTAAAGGATTAATAATTGGTATAATTGTTCATTCTTGATTCACCCCCCCCNCAGTAATCCAACAAATGGTATCAATGCAAGTTTATTCAGGAAACAGTTTAACCACTAGAAGGAGATCATGGATTATTCTCAGAATGGAGTACCATTGTTTAATGGTCAGAATGGTCTAAAGTATGAGATATGGAGTGGAAGGGAGAAAATATTTTTAAAGGAAAAGGGGTGTGATATTTGTAAATCAGTTGCTACAGGATATGATAGTTCCAAAAGAGCAAAGAATACAACCAATAAGGAATTGAAGAAGAATAACAAAATAGCAATGGATTTCATATGGGAAGGATTACCTAATCCGATAAAAGAAAAGGTTGATAAATTTTCATCAGCCAAAGAAATTTGGGATAAGTTACATAATGTATATTCTCACCCATCATAGAATCGGAAAATACCAAAGAACATGAAGGTACATAAAAAGAAGAAAGATCCTCATCATGTCAAACAGATTCAAAAGAGGAAGAGTATGAAGAATAACAAGTTGATTAGAGAGAACAATTGATCACTGCAATTGAATATCTAAAGAGAGAAAGAGAAGAAAACAAGTCATCCAAGAAAGAATTGATGAAGAAAAAGGAAAGTGTTCAAGGTTATGTAAAATCTCAATAGATCATTAAGAATTTAAGAGCTCATCTAGAAGAGGCGAGAAGAATTGAAGAAACTGTAGAATATCAAAAGCAATGTTTAGAATTCAACTTAGCAGTAGAAAAGAGAGAAAATATATTGATGGATCATCTCAAGGAAAGCATCGATGAATTAAACCAAACTTAGGAAGAGTCTAGTCAAGAAGAGAGAAGACTCAAAGAAGAAATAATTACATTGAAAATCCATCTTGAAGAAGTAGAAAGAACAAAAGAAGTAATGAAGTCTTAGATAATGAAGAAAGAAGAAGAGGTTGAGAAGCTTGAAGAATAGTTTATCACATTGATAAGTAAAGTAGTTAAGCTCAACAAGAACGTTGAAGAGACGAAAACATCCACATCAATTGTAGAGAATGAAGAGAAACACTTTAGGTTGCTAGAAAAGAAGAATGAAGAAAATAGAAAGAGTTATGTAGAAGTATTCAAAGGAAGGAATCATGTTCAAACAAAATCTAATAAAACTAATAAAGACACATCCTCAAGAAAACCATCCATGTTCAAGCCACAAAGAATATTAAATCATGATCATGATTAGTCAAGGCATAAATTCAGAAGGAATACACCACAAAGAAGATCATTCATTCCCAGGTATGCAAATTTATTTTATGCTCATTATTTTTATTGAACTAACTTTGGACATAAGATTGCAGATTGTAGGGATTATAAAAGAACTGTTCAAGAAATAAATGCCTATGTGGCCCCACATAAAATTAAATGTTACAAATGTAATAACTATGGACACAGAACTTGTGATTGTAGAAGAATGATTGATACTTCCATGAAGGGCAACATTGATTTCAGATATAATAAAATATGTATAAGGAAACAAGAAGAATGGGTGAACAAAGACCAGGTCCTAGAGATCACAACATTAGAAATAAAATGAGATGAAGAAAAATCTACAGAGAAAAAGAAAGATGTTAGATACATAAAGGTTTGGAAAATAAATGAAAGAAAAGAAGGACAGATAAATAAGGAATAGGTTCAAGAGATTGTAATTTTAGGTATTGTAATGAAATATGAATCTATAGACATATATAAAGAATTTAGAGTTCAGAGAGATGATGAATATACCGATGAAAATGATAATGAATCCACATCAGAGAAGGAATCGTTCTAAGCCATCTGGCTTAGAGACTCCCAAGTAATATGAATATAAGATAGGGGGATTCTATGCGGTAGCTGAGACAGACCAGAGAACCATCCTTCAAGAAGATTACAGAGTTTGAGTAGACAAATTCAAAGTAGTCAGTTAGTAGAAGTACAATATGATAGATTAATCGGTTGTAGTAGTGAATACTTCATGATAGTGCAATGACATATGAGTCAAAATTATGGATAGTTGTGTAGCAGAGTCTTGGATAGTATGAACAAAGATGGATTTGTATTAACACTTTGAAGGTTTGGAAATATATATTACAGTGGATGAGAGCATGGATTCATAGATTGGTTCAGAGAGTGGTTCAGAGACAAAGGAACATTATCATAATGGATGATAATTACACAAGAATATTTGAGTGTTTATTCCTGAAACCTTTTCATATATGTCATTTGATTACACAAGGAAGCACCAATGGAAAATAACTCCAAAAGGAAATAGGTATAAGAAGAATTATATTTTTTCTACACAACATCTTGCAGAGAAGTCAAGAGAGAGAAACTGAACCAAAAAGATAGGTATAAATATCATTAAGATAAGTTTTCATACAGAGAGGCAATAATAGAGGTATGATTATAGGGGAACATATTGATTGGATGCAGGATGGAGATTTATATGCTTGGAGAGAGATAACAAAGGCATGCTTCCAGGGGGATAGATTGTCACAAGGGAAGAATGAGTGATCTGAATTTAGTGTTGCATCATAGTGATACCCTTTGTAAAAAGGGAACACATTATTCATATGAAGGGAGAGAGAGTAATCAGAGGCTTATAACCACAAAGAAAAATCAAATTCATGAAGTGATCGAGGTGTATATCGGTGGCCACCCATCTTTTCCAACTAGCTCAAAACAATTTCCTGCCAATTTTAGTAATTTACTATTTTTAGCATTTTTTTCGTGTCCTCAACTTTCGAAGCCATTTTGAGGCCCTAAATGACATTCTTTTGGGTATATTCTGATTAAAAATTTCACCATGAAATTTTCATCGACGGTTGTAGTCCTCGGATATATCTTTCAAACTGGCTATTGTATGCCTAAAATGGAGATCGTATGCAAAAGTTATGACCCCGAGAAGTTGATGTACTGACTTACCCAAACGTGGCGCACATGACTTTTGGCGCTTCATCTACTAGGGTTAGTTTGTTGGATGTTTAGGTTTTTTGTCACTACTTCTTATTATAAAAATGCCTTTATAGCCTCATTGCAATCATATTCTTGCGAATACGAGTAGTCGTCACATCTCTTCTCAGAGATATGTTATCACCATTCTAGCAAGTCTTTCACTCTGTATTTTTTTAGTCTTTGTACATTTCTTTAATTAATATAAATCATGTATTATTGTATATCTGTATTTATAGTTGCATATCTGATACATTTATGTTATATTATTGGATATCCACGATATCTCTGTGCATTTCTTTATTATATATCCACTCTCATTTCGTGCAGAGCAGGCTACTCTTGATCATTTTTCAGTGCATGTCCATGACAAGGTCCGAGTATAGCAAGTTGAGTCTCGATCTTGTCTCTCTTGAAGATAATCACTCTCGCACATCCAACAAACCCTCCATGGTGGAAGAAAATAAAAACAATGGAGCAGAAGATCCTATCGATCTATTGCTTGAGCAAGCTCTCATGTGACAATAGGACGAAATGATGGAGAATTTTTCCCACATCCTTCAACACCCGTCGATAGAAACAGGTGTGTCTTCATCAAACAACCACTTTGGAAGAACCTATCCTTTCAAGGTATAGGCTAATTTTGATATTCCCATATTTTAAGGTCAGATAGATGTGGATTCCTTAGACAAATGGTTAAATCTGTTAGAATGTTATTTCTTTGTTCATAATTTTTCGACAGGTAAAAGATCACCTTCGCTCTCCTTAAATCTCTCCCCCATGTCAAGCATTGGTGGGAAAATTACTGGAAGCAAATTTCCACAGAGGATTCTAGAATATATGGGGCCGAACCCGCTTGGGATTTTTTTTTGGATGCAGTAAAGGAATAGTATTTCCCTATTGGAAACTATGAGGACCGATACATGAGATGGACTACACTGTGGAAAGAGAGGGGACAACAATTATGGAGTTTACCAATACCTTCCATACCTTGTGCACCTAGTTAGGTATCAAAGACTCCAAAGGACATTTGGCTCTAAAATACCATGGGGCTCTACATAGATACATCCAAACTGAAATGGATTTTCTGGACATCTCATCACTCGGTACTGCTTATCGATATGTTATTAAAATGGAGAAAAAATTTAAGCACCAGAACAAGAAAGAGTTTGGGTCTGAAAATCCACAAAAACCAAAGTATGAACAAGACAACCCTAACAAACAGTCTCCCAAAAACTAGTCCAAGCCACAGGAAAAAAAGGGTCAGGAGAAGACAAAGAAGGACATCGAAAAATGGAGCTATTTCCACAGAATCCCCTAGCACAAAACTAATGATTGTCACTCAAAATAGTCATTGGTGGCTGAGATCAAAGACAAGGAGTTGAACTTTGATTCAGAGTTTGATTATGAAAATAATGGTAAAAGGCAGATCATCGATACAGAACCCATTGCTATTGTCGCGACCACAACAATTCAACTAGAGGAACCGACAGATCTTGAAGAGGGGGAGAAAATTTTTCATTCATAGATGTGGGTGAAGGGGACGCCATTGCATTTTATTGTTGATAGAGGAAGCCAAAATAACCTCATCTCAATAGAGTTCATCAAATAGTTGGGATTGTTGACAACACCACACCCGTAGCCATACAACATCGGGTGGCTTCACCAAGGACGAGATATTCAAGTCATCCAAAAGTGTCGATTGTCATATGGAATCCAACCCTTCATGGATGAGCTATTATGTTATGTTGCAACATTAGATGTCTGTGATGTTCTCTTGGGCCAACCATATATGTGGAGACATCATGTTGTTTATGAGTCTCAACCCCGTAGTGTCATTGTTACTTTGGGGGGTTATATCTATAGAATACGAGAGGTAGTTCCAACTACTTTACCACCTAATCAGTGCCTCGGGTTAGTATCTCATACTATAAAATTCAACTTCTTCACAATATGTTCAAAGGGAAAACAAAAGGATATTGCAACCACTACACCCTCGGCCCAAGCACGTTCTATCCAATATAAGAAGGTTGACAAGATTGCAACCAATTGTAAATATTCCTTTTGCACAAAGGAATCTCATGTAGTCAGAATAGTTAAAACGTTCCAACCCTTCCAGCCACATGTTTTTTGACAACCTTCAATAAGCTAAGCAACGCAACTTCCCCAACAAGGCAAGCAACTCATCAAGATGCAGATTCAACAAACACTTTTCTCTCTCCCCCGGGCACTCAATGCAATTGATAACATTGTTTCATAAGGAGGGAGGATTGATCTAGGTGTATATCAGTGGCCACCCACCTTTTCCAACTCGCTCAAAATAGTTTCCTAGCAATTTTGGTAATTTACTATTTTTAGAATTTTTTCGGGTCCGAAACTTTTGGAGTCGTTTTGAGGTCCTAAACGACATTTTTTTGGGTATCTTCCGATCAAAATTTTTCATAATGAAATTATTTTCAATATTTGTAGTCCTCGGATAGATATTTCCAACAGACTATTGTATGCCTAAAATAGAGATTGTATGGAAAAGTTACGACCTCGAAAAGTTGATGTACTGACTTACCCAAACAGGGCCCACATGAATTTTGGTGCTTCATCTCCTAGGGTTAGCTTTTTGGATGTCTAGGTTTTTTGACACTCTTGTTTATTGTAAAAAGGCCTTCAGAGCCTCATTGTAATCATCTTCTTGCGAATGCGATTAGTCATCACATCTCTTCTTAGAGATAAGCTGCCACCATTCTAGCAAGTCTGTCACTCTGTATTTTTACAGTCTCTGTACATTTATTTCATTAATAGAAATCGTGTATTACTATATCTATGTGTTTATGGTTGCATCTCTAATACATTCCTATTATATTATTAGATATTCAAGATATCTCTATGCATTTATTTATTATATCTCTGCTCTCATTTTGTGCCGAAAATAATCAGGATCATATAGACAAGGGGAGTATCCCCAACGAGAGTTCAATCAGGAGGAGCATCCCCAAACATCGTTGAGGAGTATAAGAATGAATGTTATCGTGACTAAATGTTGCCATCAATGTCAAAGGGGGAGATTGGCTTATGTTTTCATTTATTATCTTTGGTATGGATTGTTGGTTTTCATTGATGTCAACCATTGGAGAGTGATATTGTAGATTGATGTCAACCCTTAGTGATTGATGTCAACCCTTTGATAATCCCAATAGTTAATTCTGATAACAGAAAGGCATGGGCAAGGGACCCGAGTCTCTTTGAGGTATAAGGGCATGAAGATCAATAAATTTATAGGTAAGATTATTCTAGATGGATAGTACATGTCATTCCATTTCTGGTGATATGTGGAACATCACATAACTCCTCACGATTAGAGAGTTATGGCCTTGTGAATATAAAGAACCCTCATGAGTTGTATAGAATCCCCTAGAAGGTCAAAGAAGTCAAATTACTCTAGAAACTCCTAGAAGAAGTTGACTAGTCAAAGTGGGTGAAACTAGGAGTTAATCATGGGTATAGTTGTTGCATTAAGAAAACAATTAAAAATAAATTAGTTGCAACAAGAAGTTGTGAGTTTGGTAATTATCGTAAAGTAGTTGTGATGAGAAGATTGAATAGTCAAAGTGGTTGACCAAGAAATAAATTAAATAATAAATTTGTTGCAACAAGAAGTTAGTTAAGGGAAACAAATATATGAATTGAATAATTATATAAAAGTTAGTTGCAACAAGAAGTTTTAAGTAAAGAGAAATTATTTAAATAATAAAGTAGTCAAAGTGGTTAAGTGACAAAGTGGCTAGGTCGAAAAAGTTGGTTAAGTGGACAAAGTTACTAAGTGGAAAAAGTTGCTAAGTGGACTAAGTGGTTAAGTGGATACTTCTAGATGAAGCTATTTGGAGAATATACATAAGAGAGCAAGCGTCTCCAATTTGTATCCATTGAGCATATTGAATATATACAAGTGATTGAGGTAACCAAAGGATATCTAGTGCAAATTTTAGAGGGAAGGTGAAGTAAACAAGGGAGAAATTCAAGGGAGGATGAATTCTTTTGATGATTCTTTCTAATCTTGTGGGTCATTGTATTTTGGGAGTTACTTGTCGTGGAAAATATGGTTTGTGGCTAGTCTTGAAACTACGTTAAAACATGTCTTTCAGGTATAAATGTCATAACTTTTTCATAACATATCCAACTTTAGTAAGACCAAATGTATTGGTTACATAACAATCTGTAGTATTCTGTGTACCATTTTTAGTTCCATACAACAAATATTCTATGTGGGGTATGCTCTACAAGTTCTCTCTCTAGAATAATAAATAATTAAACAAGGTATGTCATTTTTTCTATAACTCCTTTTCTGAAAGGTTCCAAGTAGTGAAACCTAGAGGACCTGCATAAAATACACTAAAGAACATTATGTACTATTTTCAAGTATTTATTCATGACATGTACGTAGTTATGATTATTGCAAGTTAGGACTGTTAACTAATCCAAAATTAGTCATGTGAGACTAAAGTAAAATTTGATGAAAATGCTATTCTCTTATTGTTAAAGTTAAGAAAGGTTTGCAGGTATGTGATCATATACACCAGGTCTATTACAGAGTTACAAATCAGATTTGGATTATGAAATTGATGAGAGATTTTGGTTGAGGTATGTTACAGATAAAGGTTGTATAACAATGAGATTGTGGCACATGGTTTGATGTAATGGTTTATTGTATTTGGTTTCTAGAGAACTTTTTGATGGTTATATTGGTATATGTACTTTTTGTATGGTTGAGGTACATGTTGGGTACATGGTTGAGACAAGTAGTTGATGAGTTGGCACATACATGAGGTGTATAGTTGATGATGTTGGTACATCTTGATGAATCATAGTTGATAAGTAGTTGATGCATTATTGGTACATACTTGGTACATGGTTGGAGGCACTTGTTAGAATTATTGTTGACACATGCTTTATGGATGATGTAGCATACTTGTCTTGGTATATTATTAGAAGCACATATTAATATTGATGATGATTATGAGTTGTTTTATTATGCTTGGTTGATGCACATCTTGGTGATATTATGCATATGGTTGAGAGTTGTCTTCGTGATTGCTCTTGGTGAGTTATCTGATTTGGTTGATAAGAATGATGAGATAAGTTGTTGTGATAGGTAGTTTGGACAGGTTATTGTGACTAGTTATTTGTACAGGTTTGTTGCATGGTTGATGCACTTTCTTATGGTACAGGTTGATGTATGGTACATGTTGGCATTGCTTATTAGTACAAGTTGTTACAGGTTGTTTGGTGCATGTTCATTGGTACAGGTTTACAACAGTATGTCTCACAGTGATAATGTCACACTGGTTCAATCATTCTACTTATATTTCAGGGCGGTTGGACGAGGCAAGGATATGTGGTTGTAGCCAAAGAACATAGGGGGTTGTAACCTCCTTCTATTTGTAGCCAGAGAATTGGGAAGTTGGAGCTTCCCTCAATTTGTAGCCTGAGAAAAAAAGGGTTTGGAGCTTCCTTCTAGTTGTAGTTGGAGAATTGGAAGTTGGTGCTTCCTTGAATGTAATTCTTGACATATAAGAAAATCACTATGCGGTTTTCTCCCACATTGGGTTTCCACGTAAAATTGGTGTATTGTGCATTGTGTGGATGTGTTTGCTATTATTTATTATGAACTAATGAATGTTAATTATTATGATACAGTATGATATTGATGATGAACATATTAACATGGTTGAATAAGTAAAACAATATAATTTTTGGTTTAAAGGATTAATAATTTGTATAATTTCTCATCATTGATTTACCCCCCCTCTCAGTAATACACCAAAGGAAACTATTTAAACCTCTTTATTGGGAGAAATTCTGGAGGCCATATGTGGAGGATATTTTGAGAGATCTTTGAGGAGAGAACAAAAAAATTATGCTTGTGGTTTGTATGCCCCTTCATTGGGAGAGTTGACCCCCCTCCACTGGGGAGAATGCAGTCCTTATGATGTCTGAATAAATGTCACTTATGTGAGAGTCTTGGAGCACGTGTCATATTTTTTTAGAATATTTCATCCCTTTGAGAAGCATAATATATCTATTTGTATTCGAAGTGGATCTAGAGATGTATCCATGATGACCTGGTCAACTCCGTTAACAACTCCATGATCTGTTTTCTCATGTTTTCTTATGCATGTTTTATTTCCACAATTATGTTCATTAAATAAATTAAGTAATGGATATATGAGACTAGCAACATATTCATTAAGTTAATATTCAATTTGGAATCAATCCTTCATATGTCTATATTTTCACTTTTGATGCAATCAAGTTCAATAGATCTGTAATTGTAAATCTAACCTTAGTTAAGTGGACTAGAACAAAATCAAGTTTGGTATTGGTGCCACGCCGGTTTGAGATCATGAAAAGTTCCATAATTTCTAGTAAGATGTGAATAACAACACACATTTCCTCATGTATTTATGGATATAACAACCGCTTCTCACGAGATCATGAAATTTTATTCGAACCAAGTTGTATGATGAACTCTTGCAAAACATGATAACAGTTTATAAAAACTTTAAATTGCCAATACAACAGAACATGTGGCTAAAATACAACCATCACAACCATAAATCAACTAATAGCTGGAAGGAATTGTTGCGAAATTCCACAGTAGTATACATAAACCTCTAATCGCGAAAAGAAAACAAAACATGCGGAAAGAAGACAATTGTCCCAACCAACATGACATTTAAATAATAGTACAATAGACCATATTACAAATACAAGAACCCCATATCTATACATAGAAATGTTTCCAATAGATAGTCTTCACAACCAAAGAACTGTATTAATCACTAAATTGCCAATACAATACCCCAATGATCTATCCATAGAAAAAGTATCCCCACATATAATCATCATGACTTTATAGCAGAAGATGGCACTTCATTATATTACATGAATACTTGAATGTGCTGATATGAAACAACATTTCATTATATTACATTGCATTCCCTTTGATTACATCTTCAAACATCCCAGGTAAAGTGGCAAATAGTTTAAAACTATGTTTTTTCAAGGATAAGATCAAGAGAGGAACAATGTAGGAATCCATTACAACTATAATCAAATCCTTAATAAAGTGAAAGAATAAGAAACTTGCAAATGTCAAGAATAAATTTTGAATGACAATATCAATATGTTTAGAAACTCAACATAGAAACAATTTGTAGAACCAAGCTATCCCACAACTCTTCACAAAAAAACCCTAAGGCGAAAGTGAAGTGAATAGAGAGTTAATCTGCACACATGAATTTGCAAGAGTAAATTATATTCTGATCATGATAATCCCCAAAAAAATTAAATTTATTTTACACAACAAGGGTCGACAACAACATATAAATAGAGAGAAGAATATGATGAAGATAAAAAAATGATATCACTTGAAAAATCTAGCCATTTGGAAACTAATACTTATGCGTTGGATGGTTTCTTGCTATCAAAATAATAAAATAATAGAGATAAATGCTCCTGAAAATGTCAAAAAATATATTTTACACATGTAGGTTAGTCACAAGAAAAAATCAGGGATAAGAAACAATCTATGCAAACATGATGAAAAAACTAAGAAACTAAACTCTAAAGAAAACAGACAATAATCTAATGCGAAGAATAAGTATAATTGTTCTTACTTATGATAAATTTTGGAAGTAACTTACCCCATTTATTGAGATTCCACACTACATAAAAGGATATTGAAATTACATGTAGCAAGAAACAATGTGGAAAAACCATGATATAAATTACCTTGAGCACTAAACCATTCGTACGGTTCTCCCTGCAAGAGAAACATGATTGTATGGCATGGTAAAACATTTTTTACCTATTTGGATGGTTTGAAAGATATCCAAACAACTAATCGTGGTCGTACGGGTCGTACAATGCGTCAGGAAGGAGAAAACAATCGAAAAATCCTCATATGTGTCCCCAACAAGAAATTTGGCCCACATTGGCCCTTTTAATCAATAGATTAGCACATTAAAAAATAAAATGGCTCACCAAACTCACCAAACATTGCAAAATCAGTCATATAAATTAGATATGAAGGAAAACACACAATCATATAGGTAAAACCCCTCCAATAGCTAAAATATATACCCTAATGCAAATTGACCTCTTATATCAACAAATTTACGTTCTGTATTAGGAAATCACCCCTCCCAAGAGATGAATCAAACGTCATATAAGAAAATTGACTTGAAGACCTAGAAATTTTCCCAAAAAAGCAAGTTCGTACAACAAAAAATCAATCCATATGGTTTGTACGATCTATGGAAAGGAGAATTACATGTTGATTAGTCATCCAGTGAAAATCTGCACGCAACAAAAATATTCCATGCAAAAAGACCTCCTCGATCAAAAGATAATATTTTTGGAAGAAAAACTAGGTTTGGTAAAAAAGGGGCTTTGTAAATTACCATACCTAAAATTTTCAAAAAAAATTTACATAAAAAAAAATTAAATTAAATAGGATAAAAAATTAAATTAAATAGGATAAGATAAGTTAATTAATTGAATTTTGAGGGAAATTAAGCCAAATTTCTTTATTTTAGACATAATGGTGAGGTGAGACTTAAAAAAAAATGTAAATGTAAGAAATAGGAGAAAAAAAGGGTTAGAATTTGGAGAAAAAAAATATCAACCTTGTAGAAAAATGTCCAAATCTAAAGAGAATCTTTAGTGGTTACTATAAATTTAAAGAAAATCTTTAGTAGTTACTATAACAAAATTATTAAAAAAAAGAAAAAAAGATCCCAAATAAATATGTTTCTATGTAAAAAAGTTTAACAAAAAATTGCTAAAGGAGGTAGAGCATAGTAAGCAACTCCGATACCATGTTAGAATATTTAGAAATATGAACAAAAATACAACAATATTAAATTGAAAAACCTTACTAGATTATCCTCTTATCCATATAACAACAACATTCGATCATAATAAGAAAGAAACATAATAAAAAGAGTACACCAAATATACGTGGTAAAACCCCAATGTGAGAAACATCCTTGTAAAGGTATTGTCTTCTTTATTCTTCATAAATATCCAATCTTATGCCTAAGAGAACCTCCACAAATCCTTTATCATTTAGATAGATAAAACTTTTTCAACATCACCACACAATTCATCATTACATATTCCAACATAATGAACATGATCTTGTCTACAAATAAAGAATGTTATCGACCTAATCAAGGTTGGATGATGAATTTTGATGCGTTGTTGGATATTAACAGTAAATTAGTGTGATGTTATTGTATGTATTTGCACTATCTCTAAGAGGTAACAGGACTAAAATCAAATTCCTATAAATATCCTAGATGACATAAGTTAGTTCCCATGGATGGAATATCTCTTATTCTGATATGTGGTCCATGTATAGCATAAGAGGCTATTGTAAATGATATCATATGGTGGAAAATTTGGATATTCATGATACAAGAGAATTGTTGGGTAGCTACGGGAAATACCATACAATGGATCCTATTATGGAAGAGATCATCTCTTGTTCACTTTCCTCTTCAAGGGGGTATCCTCCTATTGAGATACTGCTCCAAATACAATACTTCTATTTATATCTCATTACATTGCTTTAACCCATTTATATAGTGTTACCATCACCTAAGAACATTCTAGAAGAGAAATCTTTTAGAAGAAGAACCTTCTAAGAAGTCCTCTTACATTTATTATATATAACTACTCATTGATTATATCTAACTACCATAGTGGGCCTTATTTAATAATATAGTGGACCTATTCCACATTACATTCAATGGCCTCCACTACCTCTCTATCTACCTAACATTTCATCCCCCTTATGAAAGTCTTGTCCTCAACACATGTTATGAGGGTGTACAACCATATAATAGGGTCCCATGGATAAGTGTGGACTATAGTGTTGAATTAGACTAGAGAACCATGGCCCCATGTAGAGAGAAAAACCATCGTGTTGAAGTAGTCCAACCGCCATTGTAAGTCAAGATCCCATGTCCATGTGCTCATGTAAACTCCCCGCGTAAGATTTCAGAACCCAATAACCAATTGAAAATGATGCTCCAAAGAATAACATATGTAGAAAAGGGTCATAACAAAATGTGGAAGGAATAATACCAATCTAGAATATGCAAGTTGGAAACTGGTAATAATCATTGGCTCCCGATTTTTCAACTTTATGTTCTCTACAAAAGGTGGATTAGAGTCATCAAATAAAATATGAAGGTGGTTGTCATCCCAAAAATGACAAAATCCATTTATCAATCATCACTATCGGTCTCGAAATCATACTAAACATACACTGCTTGATTATATTCATCCATAATGTCCTCCATAACATATCTCTCTTGCATGTTGTCCAATGAATCTTGAATACTACAAAAAATTTACTTGAAGCCATCTACAAGGTCATGCAATGTGTCATACAATTGGGTTTTAGTCATCTATAGAATTTCTTCACAGTTTTGAGAGGGACTGGCCATTGGAAACACCACATAAAATATAAAAAAATAAATATATTAAAATTATTTATCCAATGGCATTGATTTGGTAGAAATCTGAGAACCCTACGAAAAGTTATGAGCTTTGCAATTCCATTGTCGTCACGAAAAAGACCTCAAAATAGTTGATTTTAAATCAACGATCTCTTCACTTCCAGAGCTCCTATTTGAACATTTTGTTTTTGAAATTGGGTGAAATTGCGAGAGGAACTCATATCTTCAATTTGTTTTGAAAAATTCATCCCCATATGCTACATAAATCATAAAAATCACGTGCTCATCTACAGAAAAAACATGGAAAATTGCATATTTTAAAATGAAAATAATTTGACTTCTTGGACTCCATTTCAAACAATTTTTTTTTACTCGGGTGTTTTTTTGAGAGGAACTCAAACGCACAACCATTTTTTGCAAAATTTCACCAAAACCTACAAAAAACATCGAGAATGTCGCAAAAAATAAATCTGCAAAAACTTTTATTATAAGAAAACTTTTGAAGAAGGAAAACACAATATAATTTTTATTATACTAATCACCTTAATCACTCATTTTAAAGATGAACAGAGATATTTTGTCATATAAATTAATTTTTGAAATCATAAGCCCTTTCATTTAGTGTAACTACTAAGAATATTCTAAACTTGATCATTAAAATTTCATTTTATTTAAAAAACCATTACTTCTAGCCATTTCTAATAAGTGTAAGTATTGAGGGTAATTAATATTTATGAATAATTTAAAATTGTTAATAAATTGATGTTTTTTTGAAAAAATATATAATGTTCTTTGAATCATTTTTACTCAACAAAATATCTTGATATAAAGAATGAATAAAGTGTGTACATAGTTTGAAAACCCACAAAATTATACAGCAATTATGACCAATGATGAAAATATAGTCAATTATTTTTATTTTTAAAATGCTAAAATACTATTTGAAAAGTCTTTTTAATAACTCAACCAGTGGAGAAGAACAATTATGGCCAATGATGAAAATAAATTCAATTAATTTTCTTTTTAAAATGCTAAAATACTATATGAAAATTATTTTTCTTTTTAAAATGCTAAAATACTATTTGAAAAGTCTTTTTAATAACTCCCGCATCCATAATGTTGTTTTGGCTCTTGCTGCAGCGCAGAACTGAATGTCTGAACTGCTGCGGGAAGTGGAGCGTGCAGGTGGACGTGTGACTGTTGAAGAAATCTACATTGTTCTGTGTGTTTATATGAGCGAGGGAGGACTCCGTGGTGGCGAGGTCTAAGGGTGTTAGATGGGATGCTGCTAGTCAAGGGCTGTGAGTTGTGAGGTGAGAATTAATACTGAATGGTGTGAATCCTCGACACAGACTGTCGAGAAGAACAAAAGAGATGCGAAGCCATTCATTCTGATATAAAACAAGTTCCTGGTCTCCTTCTAGATATAAACAAAAAAAAATGATTTCATAAACAAGAAGATATCAGTCGGACCGAACATCAAATGGACAATTAATTTAAATTCCGGATTCACATAAAGGATCCCATAAGGCTTCAACGAAAATTGGTCAAGGAAATTTGAAATCCAAGCACCCGTCAAATTTTACCGTTAAAACTAATGTACCAGAGCATTTTAACGAAAATTCGGTGAAGAAGAAATATGATCGTATTTAACGGTTAAATTGTTCAATTACAAATAATTTACCCAATTTACTAAACATTACCATTACCGGCCAGCCTTGAAATGTCAAATCCCTCGTAGGATGAAAATAAAGATTACCCTAGAACTTGAGATAAAAAAGTTTTCCTATGTTTTCCGAACGCGCTCAATTTTCTCGAGTCCTAAAGAACTTTTCTCAAGTTTAGAAGGCTATCGCTCCTTGTTTACAGACTCTTAATATTAGGAGTAGTGATCGTTCGTTCTAAAATACTCCTGCTTAAGTTCCTCCAACCTTTTTGTAACCTTCATTGAATGCGCAATTGGCAATAATTTGTCAATTTTCAGAGCATCCTGTGAATAGTTGCTTAAAGCAGGTAGTAGCTCTTGGAAAGATAATTTCACCAAATCATCTTCACAGGACTTAAGTAGTGCCAGTCCTACTTTGAAAACAATCTTCGCACCCTCATAGAGAAAAACGTCCCAAATGCGAAGAGGTAATGGGAAAGGGAGCGTACTGCAAAAACAAGTTATAAACCACTCGGTTGCATACATAGCTGGGTGGATCATTTCCTGCTCAAAATGTATACCTAGCTGTGGCAATTGCTCCTCTACCAGCTTTTTGAACTGGAAAAGGTATTGGTGTACAAGAGGCAGTCCATTTAAGTATAGACCTCGCATTGGTGCATTAACTGTCCCTTTCAACAGCGCAACCAGCAGCCAAAATGCATCTTCCTCACACATATAAAGAAGAAGTAGGGCTGCTACAGAACCCATTCCCTGGACATAGCCCACCTCTCTATCATATACGGAATAGGCCATTAAAACATTATAAAGGGATGTCTGTCCAGGCCCATGCACCTGTCGATAGAAAACATGGGTTGGAAAAATGCGAGAAATATCTGTAATGATATTCCGTTCTGATGTTGATGTATGTCTCTCATTAAATAACAATTGGTCGTATACCCCTTCGTGTTTCAGCAAAAGGTCACGACTGCCTGATATGAGTTGCCAAACAAGACCCCTCAAGCAATCTGGAATACCCTTTCGTATACGCCTTTTAACAACGTTTGGGTTCCTTCTCGCATATTCCTTCCAATCAGCTCCACAAGCTCCGATCATTTTCCTCCACTTTGAAACGTTTCTTCGTTCCCTTTCGCTGTCACTGCTTGGTCTACATTTTCGTGTGATCACTTCGAGAGGAGGCCGCTTTACTTGCTTTGATTTTATAAATTCATATCTGTTTACTGGTCGGTAGGGAGGAACAGCATCCCGTTTTTTGTCCATTTCATTTCTGCGGCAACTCCCCTTATTTCGTCAAATGTCGTGCGAATTCCCTATCCAAGTAATTCGAGAAGGGAGATTGCGTCGGGAATACAGAACCATAACTCTGGTTGATATATGGCAAGAGATACGGAGAATATGAATGGCGTCGATTGGTAATATATCAATGATCCTTAATTATTTAAATTAAGGTGAGGTAATATTAACGATCATAATAATAAAATTACGAATATAAGTATTAAAGTAGGCTAACTAGAAAAAAAAATTGTTTTAATCTTTCAAGATTTTCAGGATACTCTAAGTTTATTGGTTAGAAATTTAAAATAGCAAAAGGGTAGAACCTGTAAAAAAACAAGGAAGATTGCTCCCGAGCTAACTCAGTCCCCTAGCTCAGCCATATAAGTATTAACTAGCTCAGCCACTTAACTTGTGGTTGATGGCAGTCTAAAAACAATGAATAGTCAAAAAAAAGCTCAGCCACTTAACTTTGGTTGAGGACAGTCTAGAAACAATGAATAGTCCAAGAAAACTTATAAGTAGGGGCAGGTTAATGAATAATTTGAGTTAATAAATAATTTGAGTTAATCAAATGTTTTAATGATTAACTAACACAAAATTATATGTAATCTTAAATTTCACATTGGCATTGCATATTTTTAATTAAAAAACTGATTAATTCAAAAGTTTTGAATAGATATATGCCTCTGAATAATAATTATTTATATTATAAGTGAAATGTTATTACATAGATTGGAAATGTTTATATTTTTTTTATTAAAAGATTATTATAATAATAATAAATTATATTTTGAATTAATAATTAAATAATAAATTCCCTCGATTGGGTGACACGGGACGTGATGGTGCNCTGTCCGCGTGTCACCCCATCCGGGGATATTTTTTTTAATAAAAGATTATTATAATAATAATAAATTATATTTTGAATTAATAATTAAATAATAAATTCCCTCGATTGGGTGACACGGGACGTGATGGTGCCACGCAAGATCGAGTCGGGACGCAACATTAATGCATCCACCAGCCCACATCAGCGCCGACCATAACTCACCATGGGCATGAGCAGGCGCATTCAAACGACGAGGCCCCTCGCGCAAGGGAAGGGTACCCGCCATCAGCGCACTATCCAGGAGACTTTAATGGCTACGGCGATCATTTTAGCACTAGCTCTCATTGTCCAAGCCGATAGAACAAAGTGCTATTCGTTCCTTGCAACCTCAGCTCCACTGGAGCAGTAGAATTGCAGCAGCCTCTCCCCCGTTTCTCTGGAACAGTGGCAACACCCGGCGACCTCGCCAACACTCAAGAGCAGAACGACCTTTCGAGAAAGCACCGAGGCAATTCACCGGACCCCCACCATGCCCCGAGCGAGAGGGAAGCCATGAAGGGGAGCTGCCTGGTACACGGCGGAGTCACGACGCAAGAGAAAGGAGAAATTTGAGAAAGCCATAGCAATGGCAGCTAAGAGAAGAAGAAACAAACCACGCACGCCTCCAATGGCGTACGTGGAGGAAGTCATCCCGGAAGGAGGCCTGCAGAGCCCCCCTGAGCACACTTTGTTTATAGTGCTGGACAACTAGAATCTGAGCCCGAACTTTGGTACAGATAGTAAGCCATCGTTTGCAAGCACTATGATCGACCCTCATGCCACCAGCTCAGAGATGCCTTACTCCCCCTGCTACGTTGAAGAGGAGGTTCCTCCCAAACCTACCAGGGAAGCGAAGGTGCAAGCACACACACGACAGTGGCACATGAATCAGGAAGCAGAAGCGACCAACCTCGAGGGGTTAATTGACAGCCATCGCCCAGAGCAACCACCTTCAGTCGATTGGGGATACTTCAATCTCATCTTTGAGATGAGAAATCTGCTCGAGGACCAGATCTTCCGCCTTACGCAAATGGATTAGAGACTTGACATGCTCTTTGCGGCCCACTCCAAAACTCTGCCAAAGTAACAATGTCTGACTTGCACGCAGTCCTATACGTTCCGAGCAGGATGGAGGCAGTCCGAGGACGAGGCCAAGCGTGCAGGTTCAAAGGTTACATAATGCTCAGAACTAGACTTTGTTTTTGCTGCTATAATTTAGGCCTTGAGCTAGCTAGCTATAAGTTTTTCTTAGAACTAGTCAGGATAACCGGTTTTATACTCATGACTGTTAGTCCTGGTTTCCTTTGGGCAGGACGTAGCACTGTCAATTTTGTTAATTTTGTGAACTAGGTGACAAATGGCCAGGGATGCCCAGCTGTCCCGGTTTCTTGTTCACGCGGGACAACTGGCATTACCAATAGCTTATGTACTCTGTTTATGGTAATATAACAGTGTAATTAGTATTATTGAAATGATTTATGATAATAATCATGTTGTAGTTCTATCAAACTTAGATTTATTAAATATCATAAAAATGAAAATAAAAATATTGAATTGCAATTTTTTTTGTCTTTCAAAGATAATGATTAAGATGATTATTTGTTGTTTTGTTATTATGGTTAAAGTTTTTTGTTTGTTCTTGAAAGATAATGATTAAGATGATTTTTATTTTTTTTTGTTATTATGGTTAAAGTTTTTTTTTAATGTTTTGGTTTTAGTATTTTTATGATGGTAACGATAGTCATTAATTGTGAATTGAGATCAACATTGATTTATAGGAAATTAAGAAAACAATGTAAGGAATTGCTTTCATTCTTATAGAATTTTATTTCTATGGTCCAAGATTTCCTAAATCACCATGATGATGATAGTGGTGTTGGTGTAGTTCATGTCCACTTAGACCCAAATTTTGTCTATTGGACCTTAAGAAATATAAGGAATTATTTGGTTTGTTTTATAATTTATTTATTTATTTTGTGCTAGGAGAACTTTAAGAAGAATTCATAAATCACCATACTTTTTATGAGTTAAAAGGTTAAGAAGGTCACTATTATAACAAATATTTTAAAATTGTGAAAGTGTTTTTCATCTTCAATCCTCCAATACCCTATTTCATTATGGAGTTTATGAGAGTTTGTTTTTATTTTAGTAATGTTGATTTTCTTCTTTAATCTAGTCAAAATAGAGAGATATTTTTTGTCTTCTAGAATATGATTGTTAACTTCCTTATAATGTCTTGTTTTTCTTTTATCATGTAATTATTTACTGCACCACAATTTCTTCTTAAAGTTAGATGTAATAATATTTTAATAGTATCATTAATCTACAAAGTGACCTCTTCCTTTATTCCCCAATGATTTAGCCAAGACATGGAAACATTATGATTTGACTCTAGTTTGAAGCAATCATAGGAAATTTATTGTCTTATATGTTTTTAATGTTTTTGTTATGCGTTAGTTACTTAATCATAACCAAGCTCTCAATGGGGGAAATAATTGTTTCTATGCGGATGATAGGATAGGGTGTGTTTCCTTTAATTTTGAGATTATGAGTTATAAAGGGTTGTTCACTTTGCTCTATCTTTCTCAATGAATCTAAAGGGATGTTTCAGCCCCAAAGTTCCCAACTAGATAAGATAACATGAGCATGACTAGAATGTCAAAGATGAGTTTATTCTTATCCCATAATGAAAGGTCCATTGATTTACAATTTTTTTCAAGTCTATAATAAGGTCTCCATCCTCCATTTATCATTTTTTCAATGCCATAGTTTCAATAAATGAAATCTTGTGATGAATATCAATCCAAGATATTTGTATGAAGTCATTACCTCCAAGATGATGTTGCCATCTGTGAAATTAGCATAAATGATCATTTTTTATTTAATTATCATAAGTTATGTTTGGTTCTAGTGTTAATAGTCATACCCATACTAGAGTAGAAATGCTTGAGAATTTTTAGTTGCTTGTCTAGATCATAAGGCCTCCTCATTGTAAGAAAAATATTATCAATATAAAGAAGAAGGTTGATGACTATATCATCTAGAGTTATTCCAACACAATCTGCTTCTTCCCAACAACTACCAAATTTGTCCAAATATGTGCCAAAAAGTGTAGAGGATATGTATGTAGAGATATAGAGAGATATGCATTGTAATCGAGAGTAAGTTCATAAGTTATGGAGATTAATATAATCATAATGGTCCTGCAATGAGAGGCATTGTTTTTATCTCCAGTTTTAAAAATAATTATGACAAGGTTTTGAGTACTTGATTTTAAGGAATCCCTACATGACTACAAAATGAATGTGATTATGGATGTGAGGAATGAACATATCCCTTATAATTTTTATTATTTTTCTTGGTAGCCTTTGATGTTCTTATATTCCCATTTCACGAGATGTTAAACCCCAAACTCGATGTGTTCTATAGAGAAAAATTATTTCTTTGTAGAGATGGTTTTGAATGTTCTCCACAACATCGAGGAATTCATAAAGGTTTTTAAGGTAAGAATCCATGTCCCTCTAGAGAATCATATTGTTTTCTTTATTTTTACAAGTTAGAATGTATCTTTATAACTTCTTAAGAGCTAGCATAGAGAGCTATAAATGATTCTCTTGCATTCTATTTATATGGTACCTTTTTTTTTCTTTTAATTAGGGATTTGTACCTATTTGCCTTGCTGGATTTTAATGAGTCATTAGAAGCATATAAAATGGATTTTGTAGAAATAATAGAGATTTTACCGTACCAAGGGTTTGTGGCTTTATTTTTCTTCTTACATGACACCTTGATAGAGAATTTGTAAATGTAACTAGAGAGGGTTGTCATAAAATTACTCATAGGTATTCAATATTTTCATTATTTTCTAGGAGTTTCAATTCATTATTTAAATCATTTTCCATCAATACATTTTGTTGAATTGAATGCATTTCCATTCCATTACTCTAATTTTTTGTGTGTTTTTTACTGGTGTGTTGGTCTTAGAATGCACTGGTAGTGGGGCGTCGCGTCCCATAAGATGAACCATTATGGTAAATTATTTTATATTTTGTGGAGTGCCTTGCAATACACAACACTGGTGTGTTTTCATGGATTTAACACATTGTTGGGAATAATTTTTTCTATGGAAAATGGGGAGGTGCAATCGATTAATAGAATGCACCAATGCTCCATTTACTTTAGAGCACGAGATTTTCATTAACTAGTGTGTTTTTTATATAATTCATTGTGTACAAGATCTTACGAAAATCACAAGTCTGTGGTAATTTTTTTAGCATTTTAGGAGTGTCATCCCATGAGCCACATCTGTGCATTTATTCATTAGGTGTTAATTCTAATGCATTGATGGTTCATTATTAGTCGAGCACCAATATATACATAGTGGTCCATTTTGTTATCAAATGCACTAGTGATGGAGCATCCAAAAAAACACCCTTTTATGTCATTTCAGATATGATCTACGCGACGCGGTGTGGTTTGTTCTACGAAATGTACCTCTTTCTTAAATATATTGACTGATAAATCAAGCACTGGGATTTTTTTTATTCAAAGCACTAGTAGTTTGTGTTCCTTAGAGAATCAATTACTTTTTAGCGTTGTATTTACTTGTATTATGCACTGGTAATGGACGTGTTATAGAAAACACAACGCTATGATAAATTTTTAAATATTTGTCTCGGTACCCCTTGGTTAACAACACCAGTTTATTTGTTGAATTGAACGTACCAATGTTCCATTTTTCTAATTTTGTGTGTTTTTTTACCAATGAATTTGTCTTAGAATGCACCAGTAATAGGGTGTCCCATAAGAGTTCGTCTTATGGTAAATTACTATACATTTTTCCCGGTTCCCTGTAGTACAAAACATTGTTGTGTTTTTGTGGATTTGATGCATCTCCAAGACAAAACTTTGTTATGGAAAACTAGGCATTGCAATCAGTTAATAAAAAACACTAGTGATCGATTTAATTTAGAGTGCGAGTGTTTTATTAAGAAATGCATTTTTTCTTATAATGCATCATTTATGGGGTGCTACAAAAAGCACACTATGTTAATATTTTCACATTTTAGCAGTGTCATTCTGTGAATGGCACATGTGTATTTTTTTATCATATGCACGTCACCTTTGGCGATTCTTGTAAAGTCACAAGATGCATCGACATTTCGGGTGAGTCGAATCTTTTAAATTCACCATGTAGAATAACAAAAAATTATAAAAAAGACTAAATTTCAAGCCAATTTCAAATGTTATTGCAATGAAAATTCAAATAACAAGGTAACAAACAACTCACCTAGTGTATTCTCTCTCAATCATGCATGGTTTCACTATGAAGAATAAATGAAAATTTTCGATGAGCTATCAAAAATTTCCAGTGAGCTATTGAACTGACTATAGAGCACTACAAACGGGGTGATCGTGGAAGGAGAGTGAGAAATATTGTTTGTTGGAGATATTGGAGGCACAAAATGAGGTGTAACAATGACAATCGATATGGACAGATTTTTTGTATTTGGAAATGTTTATATGAGAACTGGTGCACCCTAATACAACAAAATCATAGGAGAGAAAAAATCCACAAAGACCTTCAGCCCCCTACCTCAACTATATTTTTTTATTTATAATGGATAACGATGCACCTTAATTTTGAAGCACCGAGGAGTTTGTATTGTGTGCGCACTGGGTTGTTTGTACCTTGCATGCGCACTGCTAAAAAATCCTCCACAAAAAAATCTGATTTCCCATTTCTACTAACCTGCACTAGAAACAAATAAGAAATATTTGGTTTTGGGAGATCTTGTAAAAAACTCTTCTACAAGGTGTTCTCCTTGTAGTGATGTTATCTTGTAAATATTCTTTATTCAGATGAGGGGCATACCTCAAAAATTCCATAAATATAACCTCATGTGCTATTGATATTCTATTATTTCTTAATGAGTTGGACTAGTTTATTTGTCTTTCTATAAATTCTTTTGAAAGATAATTTTTTGTAAAAAGATTCTGAAATAACTCCCATGATATTTCATACCTATCCATCCCTAATTTTTCTAATAGGGTCTTTGTTACACATTATTTTCATCATCCCTATGATCGTTAATGATGTAAACCTATCTTTT
>JZKD02S0560902.1:162557-196287 GCA_000966675.3 Picea glauca
TTTGAGTTTCATAATCATAATACAAGTCAATAAATAAGTTCATTTGTAAATAAATTCCTTCAAATAATAAGATCCAATCTATCATTCTAGCAAAAGCAAATAAAACACTATCATTCTAGCAAAAGCAAATAAAACATTATAAATAAAAAGATTTGTAAACAAAGTCAATCTATTTAAAAGAATTTATAAACAAATTCCTTCTAATAATAAAATCCAAATCCAATCTATCGTACTATCATACTAGTAAAAAAAATTGTAAACAAATTCCTTCTAATGATAAGATCCAATCTATCTATCATTCTAGTAAAAACAAACAGAACACTACATTAAACCATTGAACCACCACCTTAATAAATAATGATATAGACACAAACATAAAATCTTAGACTTATCATTAGTATAAGACATCAGAGTCGAACTCGAGCCCCGAGGCCTTTTTAAAAAAACATTATAATCCAAATCCAATCTACAATATGGTCTTCCTTTAGAGGAAGATGGATTACGAATAAAAAAAGTAGAAGAAGTTCATAGTTTATTTTTCCATGATAATACCAATATTCACTAGCAAAATGTTTGCACCATTAATGTTAAGTGCACAATAAATAATTATAACTATTTAAAAAAAATTAATAATTTAACAATAATATACATATAAAAACTTAAAAAAAAAATGGAAAGAGAAAATCAATAGGATTTCAACGTAGAAAGGAAACATTCTACCCTAAAACCCTCCAAACCATGTTTATTTACATGGTAACCGTCAATTTTTTAACGTTTCTATAAGTGTCACATAAACATATAACAAAAACATTAAATATATTTAATTGTTTTAATACCAAAAAATTATTAGAAATGGTTGATTTGTATTTTCAAATTTTTAAAATTAATGATAATTTTCTTCTTAACCAATTACGAAGAAATTATAAACCTTACCTCAAAATTATTTTATAATACATCTTATATTTTCAAAATTTCGATATACAACTTTCTCAACCAATTTTCGTTTATTAGTCCTTGCCTACTCGGGGACAAGTCAAACAACTCTAACCTTTTATTAATTCAACTTTTCCATTTTCTAAGTTTTACGAAACTTTTTATTAATTCACCCTAAATCTTTCAAACATTTATTAAGTTATGTAAAACAATTATATTAATTCGATTTATTTTTAAACATAACTTTATTTTTTTATTAATCAAATTTCAATAACTTAATTTTTGATTGGTTGAATATTATGTGATGGGACTTTAATTCCTTGGTGTATCTCAATTTTTTTCCTTCATTCAAGCAAATTGGTTATTGGTTATTCTATGGGTTCTGAATACACTACAATCAAAGAAATACACACTAGTCAAAGCTCCACCTTCCTACGTGTCTACCGCTTCCCCACCTCCTTACATAATATGTATGTAGTCAAAGCTCTTAATACAGAATAGTCCAGCAGTCGAATATCTATGAGACCGACACCTTCTAATTGGCTACCTTCTCACCTCTTGAATACATCCCATTTGTCTCACCACCTGAATACCTCCCGATGTAATGTTCCCAATTGGTTTTTCTTGGAACATTTGAAATTTTTTGTTTTCTGGTTGTGGTATTTTTTCAAACAGTTTTCAGGTTTGGTCTTCCTGAGTTGTGGTGGGGTTTATTCTTATGGTTTTTGCAGCAACAAATTATTTATATGAAGAAGTAACAATTAAATAACATGATACAAAGAATAACATAAGTAAATGGCCGCAATACTTGAGAACTATATTTTATTAATAAATATGTTAACCTCGATACAATAGATGGAATGATCTGTAATAAATATGGATAGATAATGAATGTGGCTGAATATAGCTCCAAATTATTGTAACAAAGATAGATATAGTCTTATGTTGGTCTCCAATAGCTACATACAAAAGATATACTCAGCCAATAGTGTTTCTTTCCTTCAAATTGTTGAATAACCAAGCATAGTTGTTCCCTCCTTTACTGGTGCACACCCTAGTATCATGTATATGTTGTTTTTGACCTCCAAAATTCACTAGAATGGATGCAATCCTGAATATCTGAAGGATATATGCTCATGGGAAGATATCCCTTCATAGTTATGGAAAATATGAACCCTCGCACTCACTATCTCCAAGGGTAAATGTGCCCTCCTTCAAGAATTTTGCACAACTAGAATAAATAATGAATATGGCATGAAAACCCTCAATAAAATGATGGGAAAAGGCACCAAGGTGATTTTTAACACTCCATAATTGAAATCTCTTCTAGATACAAGGTCCACAAGCCCCCACAAACTCTTCTATCATGGGAAGTGTGCCCTATATCTGTAGAAAGACATCAAACCTGTGCTTTGCTTCGAAAATATACTTTTGAATCTGATATTAAACATAACTAGAATGGTGAGGGTGGAATCTTTCACCACCTTGGCCAAGCTTGGATGAGCAAACGTGGAATATTTAACCACTGTGATGATATCTACGGTTTATGTAGTCAAAACCCTCAAAACCCCCAAGTACCTTGAGATTTCTAGCCAAGACGCCATATATCAAAATATAAATCAACATAATGAGAGAACAGAATCCGCTATCTCTCTTTTATAACCCCTTTCACCTTTTCCATTCAAGTGAATTTTAATTCATCTTTAATACCTCTTCATAAAATCACTTTATTAATTTAATGACCCTTTCAACTCTGAAAAGTGATTAATTCACTCTTTTAACTTCTCTTGGTACCAAAAGTCACTTTTTGTCATCCTATTTTATAGATAATTTCGTTTCGGTTCGAACAATATATTAGGCTAATTTGTTCCTCCCATAAACAAGCTCCAAATAACACCTTCAATGTAATTAATTAAAATATGCTCAATAATAATCCATAATTACGAATATCATTGGAATGCAATGAAACTAAGGACAAGATGTGAGTAATGGATCTTGCTGATGAAATATGATGAATAATGTAAGTAGGGCCCCATAAAACTCCTCAACACTTCTTAATCTCATCGTCACCCCTAATTGGCTACTCGATAGGTGTCCCAAACTACAACACAAGGGTATCCAAAAATGGGGACATTATAGTCCTCCCTACTCGAGTATTGTTTTTCATCAAGAAATAGCTTAATCAAACTATGTGTGATCCCAGGGTTGCATATCCACATGTGTTAGATGAAGTAATCTCCCCTAAAAAAGAATTCCCTCAAAGTGTTTTCCACACATTCCCCCATAATGCTCCTCATGCATAGAATGATCATGTGCAGTAAATCCTCAGTCAACTCTTAAGGAAACTACTCTACTTTTATCTTCACTCCATTAACTCTTGGACTACCAATCACTCTAATCCCTGGATCCCAATTCAATATGTGAACTACAATTCCATGCAAAGTATATTCTTGTAAGATATCAACACAAAGAGTCTCTTGAAGATCCCCAAGAAATAGAGAAATTAAATACAATATCCATCCTTCAAGGAATCTCTCACCTAAACTAGTCTTCAAACTGCCACCTCCGGTAGTATCATGATCCCTTTCCAACCAAGGATATGATATATCCATGTAACTAATCCCCAACCAAGGAGACCCATCATTCCACATAGCGTCTTCATCTCCATGTTCTCTCAAGTCCCCCTAATAATGGAAGGAATCAATCATGAGTGTCCCAGAAACTCCCATGTGCTCTAGAAGTGCACCAAACCTTGCATAAAATAACTTTGATTATCCCATACCACATTATCGGTGTGTAATGAACTGTAAAACTTCAACCAAAGTGTATTGATAGATATGTTTTCCTATCCATGATCATTAAAATCGACCTCCATGCCAACCCTCACTGTTGTCTGCAGTGTCCCATACTCTAGAAATATCCCTACGATGTTATCCCTAATATATAGCTCTAGTACACTAGGGTAGAGAGATGCTAGCATAATCTCCTAACTCTTCCTTGA
The DNA here is from genome assembly GCA_000966675.3 of Picea glauca. NCBI lineage: Eukaryota > Viridiplantae > Streptophyta > Pinopsida > Pinales > Pinaceae > Picea > Picea glauca. The sequence continues at coordinate 166,492 of JZKD02S0560902.1, forward strand.
AATGAGGGACGTGGCTATGGAATCATGCCCTGGCTCATGATGATGACATACCAAGAACGCCCCCATATGACTCATGGAATCATCCTCTCCTTGATATGCTGACGTGTGTTGAAATGTCCAAGTTGTCTAACTATTAATATCCAAAGACCTAAATACAAAATACCACAATAGTAACAAAGATATCTAAATACAATCAACACACAATATATATATGGAACAATATATAACACCACCACTTTATTATATCAAAACCTTAGGGTAGGTAAACACTATACAATGGATCCTATTGTGGAAGGGATCCTCTCCTGTTCACTTGCATCTTCAAGGGGGAATCCTCATATTGAGCTATCACTCCACATACAATAATTCTTCTTCACACCCCATTACATTCCTTGAACCCATTTATATAGTTCTACCGACCACTTAAGAACATTCTTTTGGAGGAATCGTCTAGAAGCATAGCCTTCTAAGAAGTCCTCTTACATTTATTATATATAAACTAGGATATCTAACTACCATAGTAGGTATTATTTAATAATATAGTGGGCATGTTCCACCTTACATTGAATGGATTCCACTACCTCTCTAGCTACCTAACATTTCATCTCCCTTATGAAAGCATTGTCCTCAACACTTTTTATGAGGGTGTACAACTATATACCAGGGTTCCATGGATAAGTGTCAACCATAGGGTTGAAGTAGGGTCCCATGTAGAAATGAAATCCACCATGTTGAAGTAGTCCAACTACCATTGTAAATTGGGGTCCCATGTCCAGGTGTTCATGCAAAATCCATGAGAAAGATATTGGAACCCAATAACCAACTGAAAATTATCATCCAAGTAATGACACATTTCATGTGCATCCAAATAAGAATATCCATCAACATACTCGGAAAGGGTCGTAGTTGAATTGGGAAGGAATAATATCATTATAGAATACGCAACCTCAACACTTGTAGTCATAATTGGCTCTTTATTTGTCACATTGATGTTCTCTATAGAAGGTGGAGTAGAGTCATCAAATAAAATATGAAAGTGGTTGTCATCCGAGAAATGACAACTATCGATACACAAAACATCACAATCATCCTCATAATCATACCAAGCATATCTTTCTTGATTATATTATGTCGAGATGTAAATTTCAATGATGTTCCTATTATATCATTCTTGGATCTCCTACATTGTAAGAGTAAAGTACCTAGAATAAAAATCATGCTCGAAATCATGCCAAGCAAGTTCTTCTCGATCATATTCTATCATATTGGTGGGATAAATATGAAGGTGTTCCCTTATTATATCACCGAGAGGATTGAGGGACATTGGAAATTTTTCAGAGGTTGGAGTCCATCACATATACCTCATAAAACCTCATATAATATTCCAAAAGAGAACATTGAAAATAATCTATCCAATGACATTAATATGGTATCATTCTAAGCACTTTATGAAAAATTATGAACTTTGTCATCTCGTCGTTGTCACAAAGACCCTAGAAAATGGCTGATTTTAAATCAGCTATATATTCACTTCCGTAGCTCCAATTTGGGTGATTGATTTTTTGAAATAAACTTATTTTAAAAGAGAAACTTGAATATTTTTTTTTTTTTGGAAAATTCGGGCCTCACTACTACAGAAATAAAAAAAAATGTGTGGTAATCTGCGGAAAAATCCTTAAAATATAATATTTTAAAATGTCGATAAATTTACTTCTCAGACTTCATTTCGAACAATTAAATATTAAAGTTCTAATTTTCCTATCTAAGTTAGAAAAGGACCTTAGATTTTCAACTATTTTGTGTAAATTTTGCACCGAAATATACGGAAATCATCCAGAATGTCGCAACCCTCCTTTTTTTCTCTGAAAAAAAATTCAAAATAGAAAAAACAAATTGTCCACAATACCTTCCAAGGAAAGTGATCCGATACCAATTGTTAAGTACCTAAATAGATCTAATGATAAATCTCAAAATAAACCCACAATATCAACAAGAATAAACCAAGCCATTCACCAAGATACTAAACACAATAATGTCAACAAAACCCTTGAGGTAGGGTAACATCGTATAGTAATCCTTATGGAAGGATAAAAATCCTCAAGAAATCATTTCTTTTACAAAGCACGGTATGGAGAATAGTCAAGAGCCTTCTCTAATTTTTTTTTTTCAATATTCTCCAGTAGTAGATCTTTGGAGCATCAGTTGGTTCTTGAGTTTTGATATCTTCAATGTAGATTTCACATGAGCACCTTGACATTGGACCCAGGTTTACAATGGAATTTTGACTACTTCGACATGGAGGTTCACATTTCTATGTGGGATCCTGGTTCTCCAACCTACTTCAACACTATGGTCCACACTTATCCATGGGACCCCGGTATATGGTTGTACATCCTCATAGTAAGCATTGAGGACAACGGTTTCATAAGGGGGATGGAATGTAGTGTAACTAGAGAGGTAGTGGGGGGCCTAGAGGGCCCATAGCTATAATAGTGGAGGTAATTCAATGTAAGGTGGAATAGATCTATTATATTATTAAATAAGTCTCATTATCTTAGTTAGATATAATAAATGTAAGAGGACTTGATAGAAGGTTCATCCTCTATAATGTTCTTAGGTTTTTGGTAGAACTATATAAAAGGGTTCAAACAATGTAATGGGATGTGAAGATAAGTTTTGTATCCTCAAATTATTAAAAATTAAATTCCAAGCTGAATTTAGAAACAAATTTCAATTGATGGAAAATACGAATTTAGAAATCTATTTCCATTTAAGGAATATCCAAATTTAGAATTATCGATTATGTAATTATTATTTTATGACTATTGGAAAAATATTTGACTTGCCCAACTATCCTCTTCTATTGGACACATGGATGAGACAAACTTTTTAATAAATTAAATGTTGGAAGACAAATGCAACAACTAAGTTAAAAGTAGCTGACTTTGAATCTATGAGTGGGGAACATGTTTGAGCTAACTCAGAGTTGATGTTACAAGTGGAAGAAGTTTAATTTGGCCACTAGTAGCCCCTAAAAATCAGGGATTTGTAAAGCTGTGAATTTCCCGAGGGAAATGAATGGAAAGACCTAGGCATACGATAAATACAACATATGTGGGAGGCATGACACTACTTAGTATGTTGGGGAAAATGGAAAATGGTTTTTTTGTTATGAACACATTTGGTGTGAGGCAAAGCATTTTCTGATCTATTGAATGTGACAATAGATAAGGAGGAGTACTCAGTTTTCCCTTATGGAGTCATAGTCGGGCTAGGGTGTGATAAGGACAAGTGATCATGGTTGTTCTATTCTACAGTTGGGTGTAATGTGATTGTTCCATTTGTTTCCTCGAATCAATATTTTATATATGTATCTTGGCTATGTACTTTATTGTTGATTTTATATTATGGATAGTATCTGGTGGTTAAATTGTTTTACATTTTATATGTACAAGTAAATGGGTTCAAAATGGATTGTGTAGCCATGTTAAATTGTAGCTTACTACTATGTACCTGTAGTTGTGTTTTAGCTGAGGAATAATGTTTAATGTGTGTGTTTGTGTGTAGATAAATAGAAAAAATTGTGTCAATATGAATTTGGGGCGTTATGAATCTATATTCTTAATTGTTATACATTAATGTGAAAACAATCAAATACTTTAGAAACAAAACTGTAAACAATTTGTATTGTATACTACTATTATGCTGAGTATAAAGAACAAAAGTCCCAAATATATTTTGTCATCTATTGCCCAAGGAAGTTATCTGATACAACGAATTGTAGAATATATGACAAATTTTAATTTATTACAGTCAATAGGTTGTTGACCAAAAAGATTACAGTTTGAACTCCTTAGGCATAAGAACTCCATAGCTAATCTAAACAAAGACTTTAAAGTACTACATGAACTATCTCCAAGTGCACTTGGACTGGCGGAGTAAAATTGGAAATAGAATACTTTTTATGGATGATCAATCTTCTTCAAGAAGTGAATTTTCTTTTCTTTCAACCTACAAAGTAGTAACGTAATATTACTAGCATCTTACTATGGTACAAGAAATTAAAGAATAATATAAATGACAAATTCAAAGCATAGTTATTTGAAATCATGATTGATTGTCGTATTTTTAGTGTTGCTTTGTGAAGTAGTTGATCCACGACTCAGGAAGGGGAGTAGGTGTGTAATCCATCTGATGGGTTCCCTTGCAAGACAAAGGGACCCATCATCAGTTTATATACATGATAAATTAATACTCGCACAAGAAATAAAACATAAGAAAAAGTTCTACTTAAGTACAATAACCTTGATATCCTGTAGTTTATAAGGTTTAGAGAGTAAAAGGGATACCAACAGAAAACAAGAGTAGAATTATAATAACCAGCCAGTATTGTTTTCAACAAGAGTAACCAAACTTTTTACAGAGGGACAAAGTTATTGTGAGAAATAATAATTTAAACATAAGTACCTTTATGCATAAACAAGAATAATACTTACAGTAAAGGAAATGGTAACTATGAAATAAGGACAAAGATTTACCATTTGCGATTTGGACATTTTTATACAAGTTATACATTTAAAGAACTTTAAATCATGAAATACCACATCGGTGCTTGGGAGGCAATCTAGGTATGTGAATATTTGAGTAAGGACCTAACTCTTTATTAAAATGTAGAAAAGTCTCGGCTTAATCAAACAAGAAAATCCTGTAGGTTTTCAATAGAGTTGTCGAAGGCAGACATCATCCTCAAACTTGTGGACAATTTGAACCATAATCGTCGAGCTAGTATGAAATAGAATTGGCCATGGGTGTTTAATGGAGACAGAGAAGAATATTTTTTCTCGCCAAAGACACATGTTCACCAGGGACTTTATATAAAGAGGCGTTGCTATCAATCTCAATGATAAAAGGGTGTTTAACGTTTCACTATAAATTACAAAGTACAATTATAAAATTACAAACATGGTTAAATAAACAAAGTTTGTAACAAATATTTAAGTTTGTGAAGTTCGAAGAGAACGACATAAGTTAAGAATGAAAGTAATTATTATCCAACCATGACTTTGACATAGGTTTTACTCGTTAGGCCCTTAAAATTGTTGTTTATTTTTTTCCTTACACAACAACCTCCCAACAAATGAAGGTTGTGGATTATAAAGACTCTGTACAAACTTACCTATCATAGTTATCACCTTGGAAACCGAAAACGAACGCAGTTGAAGCCGTAGTATTGTATGGGTTTTATCCCACAGACAACACACATTTTCATAGAAAAAGAAACATTCCACAGAGAACATGCATTCTACATAGACAAAGAAATATGTCGAGATAGAAACACATTTGCATAGACAGATAAACATTTCCACAAAGAACACACGTTCTTCTGAGATAGAGAAATATTTCCAGAAAGAAACATATCTCATAGAAAGAGAAATATTTCCACAGAGAACACACGTTCTACATAAACAAAGAAATACATTTACATATATAGAGGAATATTTCCATAGAGAAGACATGTTTGCATATACAGAGAATTATTTCCACAGAGAAACACATTTTCATAAACAGAGAAATATTTCCACAGAGAACATGTGTTTTCATAAACAGAGTAATATTTGTTTTCTTAGACAAATAAATATTCTATGGAGAGAATGCATTGAATAGAACAAAAAATTATGATGAAGATAACACAATAGGTTAAAAGAATACAGGTGGTACAGAGCACAAGTGCAAGGAAAAACACATAACTCCAAAAATCCCATTCAAAAATTGTATTACAGGGACAACAAGGTACTTAATGCATTGATGGAGTGTCTTGACACCAGCTCTAAAATCCATTACAGAGCCGAATAGAAACATTGGTCGCATACTGTTCAGACACAAAGTGTTTTACCAAAAAAAGAAGCAACTACGAAGAAATGTGGATATCTCGAGTCCCCTCCTAGTGGATTAAGAATGACTGGACACCCCACACCTCTACCATGTGAACCAATAGAAGTGGAGAGCTCACATTGGGTGTCTCCCTATTGTGAAAGTTTTGGAGGGTACTAGATAGACCCATGACCATTAATGGGTCGGACAAAGCATAAATTAAAACTTGTTAGAATAACCTAGGTTCAGTCCTGAATTATCGTCTACTTCACCTTTGTATTTTGAATCACTTAAATGTTGAGTGCTAGGTTTATAACTAGGCATCGGGTGGATTTTTGTTTTCTTGGGTGCTGGGTGTTAAATCCCTATGTAGTATGTAAATCATATGCAACTTCAAACTTATCCCTTGATAATATTGGAAGTTTCAATCATAAAATGTTATATTATGGTAAGTGTTATTTTTTGGATACAGTAATACCCTCAAGCATGGACTGTAAACGGTGATAGTGATGTCTCCTAGTCCGCTATGGTCATCAACTATGTTATAACATATCTCAATATTACTATGTTAAATAAATAGTTGTAACCAAACTTTTACAACATGCCAAGTATGGATAACATAATTAAGAGGTAACCCTAATACACTATGAGGTGAACCCTATGCTATGAACCTGGGTAGACATAATTACCTTTTAATAATAAAGTTTATGTATGACTTTAATATCATTAGTAGGGAAAATTCTGATTATGAGTTAATCTAATGGAGTTTTTTTGTTTTATTTTAATACTAGCAACAATAAGTTCTTTTGTTGGATCGTAAACCTCCTACAGAAACACTTTCATGTGCTGTGAATAATTTATTTTATAGACATTAGTTCCCTGATCATTTTTCTTTTTTTAGTTTGTGAAATATGGGGTATAGTACAAGAAGTATTGTAATTGGAGTGATAGCTCAATAGGAGGTTTTCCCCTCGAAGAGGCAAGTTAAGAATAGAGGATCCCTTCCACAATAGGATCCACTGTATGGTATTTCCCTACCTCAAATTTTTTATATAATAAAGTGGATATTTCTTATATATTTTTCTCTGAGTATTTATGGTTTATCTATATGCAAGTATTTGGTACTGAACACTGACCATAGGTACATTATGTATGGTCCTTAACATATATTTCAATACTTTTTGTGACCATGCATCCTACCAACTGACCTCATATTCCTCATCATAAGTATTTGTCTTACTATTTTCCCCATCCTTATCCTGATCAGACTATGAACCTATATCAACCTATGAAATATCCTTTTTCCCACAACTGAGGATACACTCCATCAAACCTAAAGAATAATATGAATCTCTTAGGTGAACCTACCCTATTCTACTGCATGTAATGGAGTATCCCCTGTCAGGAGGTCTTTGTCAAATAACTCTCCCTATCCCATGCAGCTTCCTATCTTCCCCAATGTTTTTGTATATCATGAAAGTATCAGGGAATGCTAACAAACATACCTGCAAATCTATGTAGGACTAGGAAGTGTCATATGTGTTGGTCAATCCCAAATTCTTGACAAAAAATGCATCCACCATCATCCAAGGTGAATAGTCTCCTAGACTCCACACTAATTTCACGCCATCGTGTACAATGGTAGGTGACTCTTCATATTGATGGTCAATCACACTCCCTCTATCATCACTCATATGAATATTGCTACTGAGAAGGTAATATCCTAGGTCCATGTGTTTTTGTAAAGGATAGGACCTCTCTCGAAATAAATCTCCATACTCCACCAAGTATGTCTCCTCCATGCACTCCAACGCATCCCCCTAGATCCCACTGCGCACCTATGAACACCTCTATGGCCTACCTCTCATCACTGTGTGCCCCTGTATACTCATGTGAGCTCTTATATCCTCCAACATCATCATGTATCCTTGGTGTACTACTGGTCAACCTCTACATGGATGTCAACTAATCCTGGAGCCCTAATGTATGTTTCCTCATAAATGCCCCTACATTTGGAATCCCCATGTGTATGTGTATGACCAAATTTCTCAGAGATCCCCATGAATGGTGGTTCTTGTGATACATGAACATCCTCAAGCGCCTCTGGGTCACATCTCTCCATAGTCATCAATGATCCTGGGCATCCCTCACACTCCTCCATAAACTAGAACTCCTCTATCAAACCACCAACATCCTATAGCAATGTAGCTAATGTATATATTTGACTCTCTATTGAGATATATGTAGTGGATCCTTGAATAGCATTCTCAAGGAGATTCTCTAATATGGAATCCAATTCTTGAAGGGATGTATCTGTGACTTTCAAGAATCTTTTTGTTCTTACCAAATCATGAGTGGTTTGGTCCACCTTAGTCTCCTTCTCCTCCAATACAACATGATACATCTCACCAACCTACAAAAGGTAATCTATACCCATAAGTAGCTACTGGTAGTCATTCCTAATCACAGTAACTGTAACACACCAAACCCCTTAGTTATCAATTTAAGGAATGGGGAATCAAAATTTTAGTCTCAAATCAAATCCTCTGTCTAGGGTCTCTATCATGTTCTTCTTGTCCAGAGCCTTACAACCATGGTCTCCATGCTCAAAACTGAGCTCAGACTGGAAGATATACCCTTCCCAGGTTCCTTAGGTGTTCATTGGTCAGGGCAACATGGATTCCACATGGATCCAACTAAAAAACAATTCATCTTGATTTATTTGACATCATGGAGCTTCCAATGCTCCTAGACCTATGGAAAAGATCCATTCGCCAACCAATCCATCAATTGGGCTTAACCATTAGCTAAAACATCAACTAGCGGGGAAATTCAGTGCTCGAGATCTTGGCCTACAAATTTGAAATTTGGGCCTAGCCCCTTTTCCTTCGAAGATTATCGCATACGACCATGGGCTATGACCAGACACTAAGACCAAAAGAACCTATTCTGGTGCTTTGAAACTTCGGGCTTCTAGTGTTTTCAATCCACCAAGCACCAATTCCTCTAAACTATGAAGTGGAAAAGTTCTGAGCTCACATGAAGGGATCAATGGTCCCTACTCTCTTTTGAGATCAATGGCCCATGATGACTTTGGGCCTCTGGGATTTGGTCAAATATGAAACACCTCTTCACAAAATCTTCAGAGTGCTAAACCTCTGCACTGCGAGGTATTATGTCACACATCCATATAACATTAACAATTATGTTTTACTTCAGGACTTCACGATTCAAGAGTTTAACTCACTCCTCGACTGAAATATCCCATATTTGGTTAGCATTAAGCTGACCATGACCTAGATCTAATGGTCCTAGTCTATCCATGTAGACCCCAAATCGATGGCTTATAACCTTCTCTCAAGGTTCCACTATTGTGCCATGCTTGGAAACACTGTCACTCGACACGTGCATCCCCACATTCTCTCAACATGATGTACACTTTACCTCAATCGAACAATCGAGAGGGATATCGAAGGATCCATCAATCCATGGTCCACATTACTTCACTACTTCATTCTTCACGATTTTTCCTTGATCATTTCGTTGAACTAACGAAGTCCAAAGGACTCAAGGGTTTAAATCCCATTCTCTTTCCCATATCCAATAGTCATGACAGACCTTGGCTCTTCCCAAACGGATCTCGTTCGTTCGTCTTCCAAACAAATTAAAACCTTCCCTTTCGATACTTCAATCTCGCTATTCTTCTTGAGATTTGTTCGCTCTGAAAGACTTAAGAGCTTTTCACTCTTTCCCATGAAGTTACCACTTAGAAGAACCTTATACGCACCCCTCGTGCTCCTTCATCAATATATAATTTAAGAAGTTCTCAACCTCTGCCCACCTTGTAGAGACTCTATACATACCATCACTACCTCTCCTGAGCTTAACATACTCTTTCCTTTCTTAAATTCATGACTAAACAGAAACAAGGGACACAGTATAACTATTAAGAAAACATACACATCCTTGAAAACTTTCACAGGATATACAACTTTATTACACAATTACAACTCGATTACGCGGGGTATGAGAATACTTATATATTACTGGTTGTAGCCAACTAAGTGACTATGGGTGTGTTACACATTATTTTCTTCATCCCTATGATCGTTAACTATCTGTTTCCTTCATAGGGGTCAGTGGCCTGAGTTCCTAAAGAGAGAAGGGAGAAGAAATTTTCCTAAGAAAAGAAGTTGCATTTTCCTATGTAAAAACCTTATAAAAAAGGGAAGTTCGCAGGTTGCTATATAGGCAGGGTGCGAGAATGACCCATTCTCGCAGGTTGCACTATAGCTAGGGTGAGATATGTTCACAAGTTTCTCTATAGATAGGGTGCGAGAATGCCTACACGTGGGAAGAATGAGCGTTTTCTCGAATCTTCTAGAAGGAGAAACTTCTATGGTGAGGTGGCGTCCGAATGGTTTGGATCTTACTCACTTGCATGATTTAGTGGGATCATCCTAACCTCCTCACCTTATCCTCTTCAACTTATAAAAAGAGAGGAGTTCTCATGGAGAAAGTTATCTTTGTTGGTTCTTGAGCTTAGCTTTGGTTGGCTTGGAATTATTTGTTTGGTTGGAGTGACTTTGAGATTTTCCTTTTCAAGATAGATTGTGAGTAGCTATCAAATTCATGGTCTTAGAATCCGTGGAGAAAGAAGTGTGTGGGGAACGAAGGATAGTTGGAAGGGACCTTACGGCATAAAGGCCATGGTTGTAATCTCTCTTTCACATCTAATATGATACAGTAATATGATTCTTTCCTATAAAGCTTGTTTTGTTTTATTGTATGATTCCTTGATTACATACATAGGTTTTTATTGAGTTTATGCTTTCTTCACTTTGGTTGGTTTGTGTTGTCTTGGTCTTGACTACACGAGAGAACTAGAGTGAAGCAGGAGAAACAAAGACCATAGGAAGAGATAATAAGGTATGTTATTAGTTCTTGCCTCCTATTTAATTCAATGTTCAAAATCTAAGGAAAGAGTCATATTCTGTGTTGCTTTGTTCTAGATCCAGGTGGATCTAGGGAGATCGGTTAGTGTCCGCACCTACGGATTTATCCAATAACAAGGTGTGTGCCTTCCCACCCAACCATAGGATCATAGGAATCCATTCTTATCACTATGGCCACCCCCATGCCAATCCATGATATCACTAGGGAGCTATGTCATCTCTCATATACCTTCTCTCTATCATAGTATCTTTGCGAGGTTTATCATATGCTTCCTCAACATCAAGATCATGTTTGGGTCCTTCAGGTCATGTTTTCTTCACTTCCTTTTGGTTTGTGTATTTCCTTTCGATCTTTCACTCTCGTCTGGTGTCTCTTCTCTTATTGTCCCTCTTCCTTAACATCTCTGTGTATGTATCTTACCTTCCTTCTTTAGGAAGGTTTTCGACCTATCATGTTCCTTCTGTCAAAAGGATGCTCGGGTTTGTAGGTCTCTGTGGTACTTCAATATTTCATCCCATGTTACCATTCATGGGGGTGGTTGATTATTCAACCAGCATTCCTTTCCTTTATTAACTGATTCTTTCCCCTAGAGATATCATGGCTCATATTTCAAGGATTCACCCCACAACAGTTAGTTATGGGAAATTTATCAATAACATATTTACATTTTCTGCATGCCTTAGCATCGTAATCCTATTTTATGATTAATTACAAGCTGGGGGAAACAGGGGTGTTACAATCCCCTCCCCCTTAAAAAGGAACATTGTCCTCATTGTCCTTTCTCAATAACACTTGTTATGAATTCCTCATCCAGTTTCTTCAGAAATCTCAATCCTCTTTCATGGTCAGGTCATTTCTAGACTCTTGGCCTTTGTCACTTGTCTTCAATAAATTATTGGACAAAAATCACATTAATCACAACTTTTTGTGAAAATATCTTATTATTGTTCAAAATTCAAGAGGAAAAATTCATAATCTAGCACAATATTTATTCGTGTAGTTCGTGGGTTTGCATCCATGTGGTTTTCTTGCTATCCAAGCTCACTATTTTTCCCAAACATACCCATTGTGTGCATGATCCCAATAGTTTACAAGAAATATTATACTCTCCCCTTCCTTGCAGTCACTCAACCTCCAGGCCCAGTCTCAGGTATCCCCTTCTCTATTATACAGTTCTTCGGGAGATCCATCTTTCCTTGCCAAGGTTTTCTCACATAGGAAGCACTATCCATCATGTCTATGATCCCAATAGTTTACAAGAAATATTAGAGTCTCCTCTTCCTTCTAGTCACTCACCCTCCAAGGCTAGGCTCAGGCATCCCCTTCTCTTCTATATATTTCCTTGGGTGATCCATCTTGCCTTGCCAAGGTTTTCTTGCACTGGAAGAATTCCAAATATTTTATCGAGCCTTACAATCAAGGCAACCCTCATACTTTCTCTGTCGAGGCATCCCTCTGGCTGTCTTTACCTCAACAGAACATATTACAGGCGATCATGGCTTACCACGACATTCTCGTGGCTCAACAGTAGCCATTTTTCATGCTTTTACATATTTACAACCTTCATCAATCCTTTCTGGACAAATCGTTTCTTCTCACCTATATCACAGGCATACATAAATTCATGAGACACCATCAGAAATTTTAAATTCAATTTTTTTTTTAAATATGTCACCCACATATTTCCAAATTCCACATTTTGTTTTCATAATTGTTCCACACAGGAACCAGATTCATAATTATGGGACTCTCCTTCCCATAGTGGTTTAGCTCAGTAGGAAATTAGTCTTCCTTATGGGCTTACAACGCTGCCATATCCAAGACTCTTTCTTCTTGCAAGTCAACTTCCCTCATCCAAAATAATTGTTACTTTTCATGCACAATATATTTCCATATGATACATACTAACAGTCCAAGTTAGTTTTTTAATCTATTCTGGGTATATAAAGCAAAAGGGAAATATTATTATTATGTAAGCGTCCTATCAACATACTAAATTTTCCAAGTGCAATTCAAATATTAAATGACTTTAATCAATGCTCCAATGTTCATGGCCACATTCATACCCAATGCACCCTTGCATTGATCTTCAAGCTTCCACACTTGGTGAGAAGAACCCTTCTATGGTGTGTTGGAGTTTAACCAACCTCTTCACCATATGGCTTATTCCTCCTCGCTCACTCTTACAACAGGACTATGCTTCCTTCTACATGATAATCACAATTCCAAATCAATTCACATGAAACTAAATTTTTCTCTTGAATGCACCCAAGCATTCTTCCTTCATTAGTAACCAAGGTGCCCACACTCATGGTCACCCAAATTTTCTTTCCTTTGACATCCATACAACATAGGTAAAATTTTCGTAAGGTCCTCCTTCCTCAATGGAAGGTTCATTGTCTATCCTTTAGGCAAACATGCATTTCCTCGAAGCAAATTCATGCAATGTGCTAACTATGAGCACCTTAACTCCCATATATCTAGTCCCAGTGACCACATTCTAACATAGAGTGCTAAACTCTACCTTCCTTGACTAGCCTGGATGAACTCCATTTTCTCACCATGTGATCGAGAGTTGTGACCTTAGCTCTATTATTTTGAGGCACTACCCTTTCCACTCTTGTTTCTAGGTGTTTTGATCCTATATAAACCCCTTTTTTGCAATTCATCGGTGAATATCTGTCTTCCTCCAGATCCAACAATTGCAAGGGATTGTGGAACCTCAACTAGCTCGTAGTTTAATTCTCTTTCTGATCTTCGCCATGGATATGGGTCGTCTGAATTACAATAGGATCCCAACTCAAAACAACACTATATTGAATTTAAATTATGGGTATAGGTCTCGACATTAACCCATGTGCATATGCAAACTCCACACTAAATACATGTCGTCCATATTATCAAACAACTAGCATTTGATCCGTTAACTCCAGTGGATCTTGAAGTCGATCTGACAACTGAGATTGGTTTCTTTCCGATGAATGACTCATGTTCATTTTGTCTGTCAGGTTCTTAATTAACCTAATTTGATCAGGGTTTTCTTCCATGATCCTCATGATCTCGATATTTAGTTGATCAAAGGTATTTGTACGATCTCTTAGTAAAGGTTTTTGAACTTTTTGAGTCAAAAGAGATCATTTGGTTCCGATGCTCTCGTTCTTTTCATACCTTGTTCCACCTAGGCATGAACATTTTTTTATACATTTTCTTGGATACTAGCACCATCTCTGATATTATCTCGTCAATGGTGCTCCATGGGGATTTTACAGTCCTGTAAACAATTTTTCAACAGTGGCCTTCCCATGGTCATCCTCTGATTGAGGTTGCCCATCATTGTCAATTGTCTTCCTCAATAGTTCCAATTCCTTTCTATACACAACATGCATCATTATAATCACAATTACATTAGTTTTAATATCACATAAGATGCATGTATCATAATATTCAAATCCATAAAACATCTTCAAAATGTCCTAGCATATCTTTTTGCACTTCATCACATTATCCTCAAAGGTTTTCATGAATGCAATACAAAAAGTTCTCAATAGTTTCTGCAGTAATACAATCATCATCACTATGGTGTCAAAACATTTACTTTTATTAGTAAATCAGCTTTCTCATTCAAGAGAACATGTAACACACAACAAGAAAGTAGTTAGGGGCTCTCCCCTTTTTTTCCAACTCCTTCCACACAGTCTGGGGTTCTCAACCCAGCTGAGTTATTTCTAAGGCCTTACTTCCTTTTCTTAACCTAGCTCCAACCAAGACTATTTAATTCAAATATGTTCATTTATTAATCTTCTATTTATTACATGATGTTTTTCAAAATGTAATCTAGGATTATTCTATATAAACAGGCTTTGCAACCCATTTCCCAACCTTAAGAAATTATTAGGGTTATGACTTTGTTCTCCTGACAGGGTCCTTACACAGTTTCTTCACAGGGAACACCTTCAACATGCAACTTCTCATTGCATATCCATCACTATATGTGATGGCCTCAACCTTGAATTAGCTTCATCTTATCACTAAGCATTCTTTAAGGAATATGGACATGCATTTTTTACGTGCATCCAGATTATGTATTCACATATATTCTAGTTTTGTTAAATTACATTCATGATGTGCTTAACCATATGCATAATCATAATCCTGTGTGTAGCTTCCATAGGTATATTTCATAGCCCACCTACATCTCTATTTTAAAATCATTCAACTCATGATTCTTCCCAATCATTCTCATGTGACCTTCAAGGTAGAATCAATTGCCTCTTATCATAAAAACAAAGCATCCTTTCTCATCCACTCTTTCTTCTATTTACAGTAGTCTTTGTTGAGGTAATGGAGCACATTCCCCTTAAGCTATCATTCAAAACAAAATTTTCATGACTCTTCAAAATCGAGTCAACCATGCATCCATGGTATTCACTAAATCTTGCCAAGTGCAATTCTTACCTTACATATCACTCATTTAGGTAGTCACCTCACACCTTTAGTGTACCTATAATATTACATCATACATGTGCATCACTTTCACATTTAATTTCATTCACACCTAACTGGTATTACTATCAGGATTCATATCAAGAAGATTCATAATGCATTAAATCCATGAACTCAATCATAAACACAACATTCCAAATGTTCATCATGCAAGCTCATTGCTCGCACCTTTTTCTATGTCATACATGCACATGTACATTTCAGACTTCCAAATCCTTTTCCGAGGATTTTTTTTTCATCCTTATGACAAATCTCATGGGGACACTCAACACTGAGCTTCCCTCTCAATTGATAGTTGGCAGTCATTCACAAGATATTGACCTGGAAGTTTAGCATACATATTAATAACTATGCTTCCCTTTCTATGCGATAACAACTAGCAATAAAAACTCTCTTTCCTTAATTTCCACAAAATGATTCCCAACTTATAAATACAATATGTGAAATTAAAAACTTTCTCAAGGTAATAGGACAACCAATTTGTCTTTCAACTGGTCTTGATCAACAGATCTCTCAATTGAGGATATCCTTTTTGATATTCCCTTCACTAGGGTCCAACTATACCTGTATGGATACTATCCACCACTGGATGTCAGTCTAACCCATTGGTCTTTTAGAAGTTCCCCATCAATTCCTTTACCACATTGAGGATCAACATTTAATCAACAATTCTACCTTAATTTTAACAATAAAGTCTAATATTATTTGGACTACTTACTAAGTAGCCTAGTTCAGAAGTCCAGAGCATCTTTAGGTCAAAATTAGTCTTGACCATTACACCTACAATTCTTCCTTTTTTTCAGCAATAGTCAGGGACTGAGGCCATTCTCATCCTCCCACAATAATTATGGTAGGTTAGTTTCTTATCCACCAAGAAAGGGAGGCTACTGTGATTTCTCACTCAATCACTCTATATTTATACAACTTCGTTTATCAGCTTGATTAGAAAAAACCCTACCCAACAATTGTTGTACCTAGAAAGAAATTTTGTTTATCAGTTCCCTTTGAAACCCGAGAGTTATTCATGCTCTCCCATTTCAGATAATGGTCACCAGAATCATTCCTCTAACTATGAGGGATTATACACGTATACAAGGTTTAACCCTTCATTAAAGAAATAGTTATTACTGCTACAGATCCTTTCCATCCGTTCACATCCAAGTCTTTCTATTAGTGCTCATCAGCATATTCATTCTCCTGTAATATTGGCTATCATTCCTCAAAGAAATGACAGGCTTTGTTTGCCACATACTAGCATGATTCAATCTCGTTGGGTAAAATCCAAACTATATTTAAATCTACATCCTTATACTTAAGGAATTTATGTAGAAAACTTCCATTTGGAAGTAATATTCTCAACATGCTCATCCTAGCCTTGGTAACCCAATCTTATGTTTGTACAACATCACATACAATTGCAGAGTGAAGTCATCTTCTTTATTTGGAAACATTAGCAACAGACCATGCAAATTTCAAACATCTATCAACAGTGAAAGAACTCATCCCTCTCTTTGGTAGAGGTTTAACTAGACCTCTTAAGAATGTGGTAAGATAGGATGTTACCCCTTAAAGTCATTCAAAAATATTTTCATACGACTCGTACATGAGCCCAATCAAAACAAGTTTTTTTGTCATTCTTTGATACTAATTTGTAACACACCCAACACCTTAGTTAGCAATTTAAGGAATGGGGCATCAAAATTTTGGTCTCCTCAAGAAATCAAATCCTCCATCCATGGCCTCTATCATGTTATGCTCGTCCAGATCCTTCCAGCCATGGTCTCCATGTGTTGTCCCTTAACCAAGTTTTGGGGATCCTTGCTCATGTTTGATCTCTTTTGGGACTTTGACAGGCTGGTCGAAGGTTGATCGCAAGTTGATGTGAATATTGCGGGATCTTGACCCCATTTTAGGGCATTTTTTTGGATTAGGGGTTATGTAATGGGTATGGGATGTCGTCCCATGGGTTTACCCATGTTTAGGCCCATTTTGTAATGTATAAATAGAAATCTAGGTGATGTAAGTAAGGATGTATGGATGTGATGCTAGGTTTTAAGTATTGTACTAAGTGGAAGTAATTGTAAGAGGCTCTGTGATTAGTGTATGTTGAGGCTGTAGAGCTAAGTGCGGTTCATATGTAGTTTTTTGTGCACAAAATGTGTAAGGAGGCTTTGTGTTGTGATCTAACTCAGGGAAGGAGGATCTGGTGAGGTGCATGCATATCTCATGTCCACTGTGGAGTAAGGTTTTGTTTCTATGAGCATGTAAGAAGCTTGATAGAAGATAATAAAGAAGAGAAGAGTTGGTGGACGTAGCCCCACACTAGGGAGAATCACGTATATCTTATGTTATGGTTTATTTGTGCATTCTGGTTGTTGTCTTGTGTATATAATTTAATCTTAAGTGCAGTAATGAATGATGAATCTAGTATGACAACTTAGTGCTTGGTAATGTGAATGAATGTTAGATCTAATCTATCTCTCCATGCTAAGTGCTTAGATGTGTTAGATCTTTTTGAATATTTTTCTTCTCTGTAATCATGGTTTATATATGCGATGTGAATAAGGGTAAATGATAACTACTAAGTGCTTGTTAGAGTGGTGTAATCACAAATTAGTGTCCCAGCTAAGGTTGCAAACACTTGAGTCCTGCAACCACCCCTACCTCTACCTCGGGTGAGACTTCATCTTCTTCGCAGGTGTTGCCGAAAGAGCTGGTAGTTAGGATTTTTTTGGTGCGATGTTGAAGCGTTGAACCCTGGGTCTTCCACTGTGCCAAAAAATGGTTTTGTTGCTAGGACCTGAAACTATGATTGTTGGGAACTGAAGAAAATAAATTTTTGTGCATAGAAATGCTACTTTAGTGCGCAATATTCTACTTGGCTTTCAAAGCTCTGTGCTAACAAGAGAAGTCTAATATGAAGAACAGAGGTAAGACCTTGAAGGTTTGTGCTCTGAGAAAGGTAAGATAAGTGAAATTTTTTGTTTCAAAAGAATGAATCTAGGAATGCTTGATAAATTTTGTCCTACTCTAAAAACTAGGGCACAATTAGAAGAAATAAGATTTGATATGAATAGATTTGATAGAAGCAATGAAATATATGTTATTCCTATGCATAGAAAGAATGTTTGGACTAACAAATGGATATAGGATCCTAGAAAGAATTTTTTGCAGGCTAGTTACTATGATCCCAATGCGCAGTATAGGAAAGGTTGGACATCATTTAAGAGAAAGAGAGGAATAAACCTTTGTTATAGTTGCAGAAGACCAATACATCTTGCTAAGGAATGCTCTCGTAGAATACCTAGTTGTATTTGTTGTAAATATATGGACCGTGAAGTTTTTGATTGTCCTAGAATGATTGCTAAAGTTGAAAATATGAATATGAAACAAGAAAACTATGAGATAGGCCAAGAAACTAAGGATATGATAAAGCCCCGGAAATAATTAGAGACTATATTACTACAGATGAAAGAAACCTTGAATGATCACAGAGCTATCAAATTATCATAGGTCTTAAAAGAGAAAGAGTACATAGAAACATGAATAGGAGACTTCAACATAGACTGTGTTCTGGATGAAGAAACATGGGTGAATATCATGAAAGAAAGAATGTGGGAAAGTTTTTGAAATCCTGTTATGGCTCCTTCAATTGGAGGAATAGGATTATTTAGAGGAAAGATGATAATCTTATGTGGAAGACTTACCCAGGAATCTATGAGTGCTCAGGACACTTCAACAGAAGAAGAATCTGAGATTGTTAAATTTGTTGAGAAAAACGCCCCATTTTCTATTTTGTTAGGAAAAACCTGGATTAAGAAAGACCAGATATGAAGGAAACAAGAAGAGGGGGATCTAGAACAGAAAAAGAAAGAACTAAGAAATTTCATGGCTAGGAGAATAGTGCACTTACTAGAAGAACAAGAGAACCAATCGAAGATACTAAGGATCAAAGATGTGGATGTTGAAGTTGAAATGAAATAGGAAGACTCGAGACACCTGTCTATACTAGAGTAGAGAACCTACCGCAGAAAGAGAAGAAGTATTACCCTTGAATCCTATGAAAGACCCTCCACAATGCAAAGTTATCATGCCAAGAGGAGATAAGAATGATAATGGAAAGAGGAAACCAATGATTCAGGTCACAGGAAAGAAAGCCAGAAAGCTCAGTAAGAAGAGAGAAAAGTTATAAAAATTGGAAGAAGTTCCATGGAAGACTTCGCAGAAGGAAGGTTTCCAGAACTTCAACTCTGTCGGAATATCAGTACATCGAAGATTGTCAGTTTGCCACAACGAAGCAATATGACCGTTGGAGGATTCCTGACCATTAGAACGATGCTCCAAAACAGATAGAAATGTAGTTATTGTCGAAATGTTTTCCCTCATACCATTGGGACCGTGCCATAATAGATGGAGCTTCATTGATTGAAGCGTTCCATCCTGTTGGAAGAGTCCATTATGATAATATCTATTTATCCTGTTGAGCGTTGCATCAAGAACACCTTTTTCCAATTGTGATTATCTGATCCCACATAGAACTAATTTATTTCATGCAGTGATCATTGAGATATCACCATCCATTCTATTACATTGAGTATTTTTCACCAACTTAAGATATCAGATCTCGAGTGTGCATGTCGGACGCACTTAGCACAGCAAAAAAAGACATCGAAGATATTCTAATAGTCCTCATGGTCGAGAAGGTGATGTCCACAGGCATTCAAGCCTCATCGATGCAAGGAGTGCATGCCTCCCTATCGATTGCTCATGGATTTGGACCATCTCGAGCTACGATCGAGAAAAGAACCAAGCATCGTGATGACTTGGAAAATGCAAAGATAATTTCATCCATCCTACTTGAATACATCCCACCTCTGACCTGTGTGGTGAGTCGTGACAGTGTTCCAAGGGACTTCGACTACACAGTCATCACTGCGTACCTCCCGAAGGGAATACAAGTAGTCGGACCATAGTTAGAGAGGATTCCAACCTTGAATATCAGTGACTATAACCTTGGAGACCACAATAGATATGGCATGCTCACACCTCACAAATATTTTACCAAGATGAAGGGGAATAAGTCAAAGATCATCCTCTAACCATGGACTATGGACATCATAAGGTCCACTTTTTTGAATCTGATGAAGATACCACATTTTAGAAGGCACTAGGAAGTTAAATCATGCATTAAGCTCTTGTTTTCGTGCTTCCATGGAGGGTATTTATGGTTAGACAGACGCATCATCATAGATATGGCGTTGATCCATAGGATCACTGGATTGAGCATGCATGGACCAGACCCGTAAGAATTTTATCTAGGAAAGGCTGCAGACTATGCCTTGGCACAAAAGATCAAAGACACCTACGATGATGTAGAGAAAGGGGTGTGAGGCTACAAGGTAGCCTCCATTCAGAATGACGTAGTTCACCTTTCTTGTCAGTTGATTGCTGGTAAGCTAGTCTAAAAGAACAGACCCATGTAGGTCACAGGGTTTGTCATTGACCTCGCAGTAAAATGTGTGAAAGGACTACAAATGAATTGGGCCAGTTACCTAGTCAATCAGTTAGAAATGGATTGTCACGAAGCTCAGGATCAAGGCTATGAGTTCCATTTTAGCTGGTTGTTGATCCTGATCATGTTCACTGCTTGGGAGATGTTGGAAGGTGCAGCCTTCCCTAACATTGATCCATTCGAGCAACTAGCTACAAAGTTCACCACGCTCTAGTATTAGAGTGATATGGGGAAACAATGGTAGTCGAACGTTGTATTTCATACCTACTGCCTATAGCTAAAGAGGGATATTGAGCCTTTTCCTCATATGACACCGAACACCCTGGACATTTTTAGGCCCCTTATGAAGTTCCGCGCATATAAGCATTTTATTTATGTCACTCTGTGCACAAACAAAAGTAAAGAAGAGATTTAGTCCTACTACAAGATAAAAGAGGAGGACCTGGAAGAAATTACCAAGGAATGGCCCACAAAGTTACTTATACCAGTCGACCAGGAAGAACTATCCAACCCCAACCTCATTGGAAGTCTGGTGGTTACTCGCGAAGAGTATGATGCACCCAATAGTAGTAGGAGGAAAAAGAAGGAATATGTATAGGAAATACACAACACATCAGAAGAGACTGCATTAGATTCACCTAGTGGAGGAGGAGACGACGAAGTGGACAAAAAAGAGAAAGAAGGAGAAGAAGACAAACAGAAGGAAGTCGAAGTAACACCGCCACAAAATCCCCCTGATGACACAGAGACATCCAAGAAAATAAAGGTTTCCCCATGAAACCTACATCGTAAAAGAAGTCCAAATCTAGTAATCCAAAGCTGCAGACTATACTCATGGTCGATGACTTCGACTTCATTATCGCAGCTGTATCAAACGCCTCAGAAGATATTTTTCAAAAAGGAGAAGCCAAACAAGAAGCCATGTATGAAAGAATTGAAGTAGAACTAAGAGGATTACAACACACGCTTCACTCCAGCCGCGTAGTGTCCACTACTCCCCCACCATCAGATGAAACAAAGTTGGGAGATGAGACTACCCAACTCCATAGAACAGTTAATGAGATTGAAGCTTGCCTTCATCGTGTGAAGGAAGAAAATGAATAGGCCACAGTGGCCCTGAAGTAAGCACAAGAGTAAGTCATAGAAAAACATCGAGTTGTGGAACAAGAGAAGGATGACCTCCAAGTCAAGTTCAAAGAGGATAGAGCACAAATCCAGGAAGAGAAATAAAAACTACTCACGAATCAGGTTGGAGTTAAATAAGAAGTCAACAGATCACTTGGCTCTGCGATGGGCTCAAAGAAAATGGAGGAGTACCCAATGGAGAATCAAGTGGTGAAGCTTGTTGAAGCCATTTAGTAGCTTCAACAGAGAATAGAAAAACTAGAGCTACAAACAGTGCCAAGCACTCCGTAGGAAGTGCGAGACCAGCGATAATAAACCGCTCGAAGTGCAATCCAGACAATCAAAGCATCAACCTTGGAATGTAAACAACTTAGTAGTCATAGTGTGTAGAATTATGAACCCATTACTGAGGACCTTGAACTGAAAACACTGGAGTCGTAGCTCGAGGAAGAAAAGTAGCAAGCAACAATAGTACAAGTGTAGTTAAAGACCTTGTCAGTGATTAAGAAAATGAAAATTTCTGAAGAACAACACACGACTCAGCAACAAGTCCATTCCATATAGAGTAAAGTCATAGAAGTGACTGTGAAGCTCCAGCCATTCTAGATGCAGCTTGCCTACATTCTGAGGAGATTTAAGGCAAAGGAGTAGAGTTGGAATGAGTAGTCACTTGAGTAGAAAAACACTTAGAGGGACCTATGAACGAGGTAGTTATTCAAGAGTTCATCAAGTAGGAGGCCTTGGTGCAAGAACGGGTTGAAGCAGCTCGAGGCAAGCTCAAGGATCTTGAGGTAGAGTTACCTAGACTAGAGTGACTTGGAACGAGTCACAGGTGAGTGTTGGGGGCATGTTTTCCCTAGACCAAGTTTTGGCGATCCTTGTTCATGTTTGAACTCTTTTGGCACTTCAACAAGTTGGTCGAAGGCTGAGCACAAGTCGAAGAAGAGATCACGGGATATCAACCCCTTCTTAAGGCATTTTTTGGGATTAGGGGTTATGTAATGGGTACGGGATGTCGGACTATGGGTTTACCCATGTTTAGGCCCATTTTGTATTGTATAAATAGAAATCTAGGCGATGTAAGTAAGAATGTATGGATGTGATGCTAGAAGATAAGTATTGTTCTATGTGAAAGTAATTGTAAGAAGCTTTGTGCTCAATGTATGTTGAGGTTGTAGAGCTAAGTGTGGGTCATCTACAGTGCATTGTGCAAATACTGTGTAAGGAGGCTTTGTGTTGTGATATAACTTGGGGAAGGAGGATCTGGCGAGGTGCATGAAGATCTCCTATCCAATGTGGATTAAGGTTTTGATTCTCTGTGCCTGTAAGAAGCTTGAACGAAGATAATAAATAAGATAAGAGTTGGTGGACATAGCCCCACACTAGGGTGAACCACGTATATCCTGTGTTATAATTTCTTTATGCATTCTGGTTATTGTCTTGTGTATATAATTTAAGCTTAAGTGCAGTAATGAATGTTTAGATAAATCTAATATGATATCTTAGTGCTTGGTAATGTGAATGAATGTTAGATCTGATCCATCTCTCCATGATAAGTGCTTAGATGTGTTATATCTTGTTGAATACTATGTTTATCTGTAATTAAGGTTTATATCTACGATGTGAATAAGGGTGAATGATAACTATTAAGTTCTTGTTAGACTGGTGTAATCATAGATCTTTGTCCTAGCTAAGGTTACATACACTTGAGTCCTACAACCACCCCTGCCTCTACCTCAGGTGAGACTTCATATGCTTCACAAGTGTTGCCGAAAGGGTCGATAGTTAGGGTATTTTTGGTGAATTTTTGAAGCACCGAGCCCTAGGTCTACCCCTGTGCCAACACCATGCTCAAAACCAAGATCGAACTGGAAGATATACCCTTCCCAGGTTCCTTGGGTGTACATTGGTCGGGGCCATGTGGCTTCCACATAGATCCAACTTAGAAATAGTTTATCCCAATTTCTTCGATATCCTGAAGCTTCCAGTTCTCCTATGCCTATGTTAAATATCCATTCACCAACCAATCCATCGACTGGGACTAACCCTCGGCTAACACATTAGCTAGCATGGAAATTCGGTGGTTGAGACCTTGGCCTCCAAATTTTGAATTAGGGCCTATCCCATTTTTCTTCGAATATCATCACATACGACCATGGTATATGGTCGGATGCCAAGACCATAGGTTCCTATTTCATCACTCTAGAACTTTAGGCTTTGAGCATTTTCAATCCACCACGTGCCAATTCCTCTGAAATCCGAAGTGGCAAAGTTCCGAACTGACATGAAGGGATCAATGGTCCCTACTCTCTTTCGATATCAATGTCCCATGATGACTTCATGCCTCCATGTTATAGGTGAATCCTTTTGTGGACAAGAGGATTCCCTCTTGGTCTCTAGACTCCTAAGGCCAAGACAGAAAAGTGCTTAACATGGACACTGGAATTCTTTTTAGATCTAATTAAGATAATATGTGAAAAGGAAGAAGAGGTATATGTCCCTCATGGTCCCTATACTCCTAAGTCCAATACAAAAAAGTTCTTAACATGGACACTGTCATCCTTTTATATCTAACCAAGCTAATATACAAAGGAGAAGAAGAAAGATATGTACCTTGTTAACGACTTTTTTCCTTGCAAACTCCAGGCTGAGCTCCGATCCTGAGCTCCCTGATAGGTCCTGTAGAAAAAAAAAAGATACAATGGGCTTCCTCCTCTACTGATATTATCTCAAACATAGGTCCATCTACTGAAGACAAACTCATGCGCAATGAACATAAGCTTGAAAGAAACAGGCCAAGCATTAATATATTGATGAGAACAAGTAAAAGTACTTACAATCCTTTGATGAAGGTGCAACAACTTCTTCTGGTTCTCCTTGTCCAACCCCTTTGCTCAAGTAATCTACAATGATTCCTTTGATGACATCTCATTTATGAGATCATAAGTGTCACATCTCTAATCTATTTTGTTCATACAACTTATAAGATCATAAGTTTGGTATCAATCTCTAGTGTCTCCTGTACTTTTCACCAAGAGAAGGCCTCTTTATATAACCTTGGAGAGGCCCAACCACTTAAGATATCTTTCGGATAAGTTGAGGACTCCTCTCCTTCAGTTGAGGGTCTTCCCTAAGATCATGCCTTGAACCAAGATTTGAACACAACTACCCTCATATATTGAGGGGATTGTCCCCTGATTTCCTCCAACAAACCAAAAATTCTCTCAGAAAGGGTAGCACTCCCCCAAAAGGGTGCACATAGCACTAAAATTATCCCCCAAAGAGTCCCAGGGAACATTAGCACTCCCTTACAGTGGGTAGGGTAGCGATCCTCTCCAAAATTCATTTTTGAGTGGTTCTTTCAATGGAAAAAGGTGTGTACTCCCTATCAACTAATTTCTCTTCTTCAAAACTAGTCTTTGATGTGTCTTAAGTGTCCTTATGATGTTTTTAGAGGCACAACATAGGAAATATGGTAGTATGATGTTCATCACACTTGCAACACTTGTGGTCAAAGTGCGACACTTGCAAACAATATGCGACACTTACAACACTTGTAATGATGACACTTGTGACACTATTGAAGTGAGTAATTTCGATGTGTAACAGATTGCCCCCCAAAATACGAAGTTAGAAGATGTGATGACTATAGTAATTTGTAGAATTTTTCAAGCAAGGGTATGGATGCAGAGAGACTGGAAAAATATGCACAAAACCATCAAACAAATATTATGACATGTTTTAAACCTAAGGCAGGCATACCTATGCTTGAGTGATAAAGACTTTTTAGGTATGACCGCCATAAAATACATCGCGGATCCATAATTATATTGAAAAAATGGTATATCCACTAAAGATACAATGTGGATCTATACTCCTATGACGTGAACGGATTGTAGCCATGAAGAATACACAGTGTATCTATGCGATGACAAGACATATCCACAACCAATACAAAGTGTAGCTATGTAACAGTATATGTGTCATAGTTCAAAAGAACTCCTTCGCAACCTGGGAAAAGCACATATAAGAGTGATCAATCAACCCAGGGTATTCTTACTGACCTCGATGTATTATGAATCTAACCATGTGAATAGATGTCCTGATTTCGAACATGGAATAAACCACTTGATTACTGGTCAATTAGTTAAACCATTAAGAAGTGCGAGGGAGATCACGATTGATGTCAATGATTCCCAAGGTACCCTAGTACATTCCAGAAAATGTGAGTAGATGAGATGAAGTCAAACATCCATGGAATCATCCGATCAGAGGTAAATGATGTAAACCCACTATTGGACGCAAGGAGGCCTGCCATTGGGGCATGCAGGTCCCAAGGTACTAACTAGTTTCTAAGTCTAGTTCCTGGATAATGTGTTGAAGTCGACAAGAATAGAATCGTTGAAGGAGGGCCTTGATGTATACCCCATCAATGACACAAAACTGACACAGATATTTAATTGGTAGATCAAATGAACATGGACTGACACGGGTATTGAAACAAGATATTTGTGATGGATGACTCTCGAGGCAGATACTTCACTTGAACAGTGAGGCACAATAGAAAAAACTTGGCATGGAACAAAATACAATAATGCAGTGGATACGGAAAATTTCATCATGTGACCCAAAGGAGTAAAATAAACTCATGGGATTGTATCAATGCAGAGGTTCAACATATTAAAATGTATGCAAATACAAAGTGTCATGTTCAAGGGAAACCATAAGAGTTACTTGTAGTGTTCTAAAAAACGGCTTGGCTTGCTTCCTTCAAATTTTCCCCCATCCAGATAAACAAGTACCTCTTTTTAATTTAATGATCTCGAGGAGGGTAACACCTGCTTGATATAACTCACCTTCAGTAAGTTCCTCTTCCTTTGTTTAACAAACGAGAAGAAGTAAGGGTTTGGTCCCGTATGGGCCCTTAAATGTATGATTGTTTAACGAGTCCAGAAAAGGTAAAATCAGTGGTTTTCATATTTAGAGAGTCTGAAAAAAACTTAAATATGACTCCAATGTTGTCCTTTTTTGTAATGTTAGTCTCACGAGGCCAAAAAAGAAATAAATTATCACTCGAAAGACACCATTTCAAACCTTTTAACGAGTGGAAAAGGAAGCAAGATCACTCTGTAATATTTTAATGTTTAGAGAGTCTGAAAAGAGCTCAAAGACGAATCCAAGAGGTTCCTCTTTCATTTATCCATGTGAGTCCAAAAAAGTGATAAAATTCTACTCGGTTACATTCTCATGTTTTTTCTAGTACGATAAAGAACAAAGTCTCGGCTCGGTATGCCCCAAGCTTGAAAGTTAGTGGTTTAAATCTAGAATGATCATCAAAGGCCGGAGACATGCCCTCCAAGATTCAATTCATTCGCTGACTTTGAGGTTGTCCCCAAATTCTCTACTATATGGAGAAAAAGGAAAAGAGTGGATGAAATGAAGGTTCAAGAGAGGTGACTGTTTCATTTTTTAATGATATTGACACAGGAAAAGAACTATGCTCAGGGCTGTAGGTTCAATACCTAGATTGTTGTTTCATTTTTTAACGAGCTTGCTATAGAGAGGAAAACTATGCTCAAATATTTTTTTTCATTTTTTAATGAGCTTTCCAGAGAGAAGAAAAATGTGCTTGTGGACTCTCTTTGATCATGGCTTCCAAGAGAATAATGATTTGGAAGGCCCCCATGTCAAGGGACAAAACTCGATCATGACTTCCAAGAGATCTTCATTGGATGGAAAAAAAAATTTGGAAGGAACACATGTCAAGTGCCATGACAGGGGTAAGGAGATAAGGCTCCAATATCCCTACCGAAGAGATCACCATGTCAACAACTAGATCCAAATCATCTGAAGTTGAAGAAATGGGAGACAATGGAAAATCAACATCAAGAGGGAATATAGAGTGTATATCTTCCGGAATTTCTTCACGAGGGGGAAGAAAAGAAGATCAATGATGGTTGTTATCCCAAGATAGCTTGTCAATGCTCAACATTTCCATAATAGATTCATCAAAAGGAAAAATTGGGGAGATGTAGTCAATTGCAGACGATAAGGAATTTAACCATGATGGCATCGAGTAATTGTCGGGTGTCAATAGATGTTGCTCATATGAAGAGAGAGAAGAAGATTGGACAACAACGTATGATGTTTCAGCTGGACTAAGTGGTATAGTGTCACCTAGTACATCGAATTCCAATGGACTAGGTACAATCCAAGGGTCAGATGATTCCAAAGATTGATAATATGTGGTCGAAATCATATCGATTGTGGAAATATGATGTGTAGTCAGTGGAAGTGGTGTAGTGAATGTACCCATAAGGATAGAATATTTTAGCAATCCAACACTAACTCTTTCATATGTGATCTTGTGGTCTCCCAAGAAAGGAATGTTGTTGGTAGTGGGAGCGCGAGCGTCAAGTGTATAGTAATCTAACTGATTGACAGTGAAATTTTTTCTTTGATGAGGAAATTGTACACATCGAAACACCGACGAAGCAACAATAGTCATAGCATAAAACCAACTTCTTCCAAGTAATAAGTTGTAATCAAGGGGATCATCGACCACCTCAACATCAACAGTGATAGCTTTGTTTGCCAACTGGATGGGCAGGGACTGTAAAATCCCATGGGGATGAAAGCCTCGCACATAGAATGCATGTAAAATCATTGGGTATTTGTTAAGTGTGGGTGATTTTAAACCTTTACAACATGCTAAAGATATGACACAAGTAGAAGCTCCCTCATCGAAGATGGTTCGGTGGATTTGTTTATTGTGAAAAACAACATCAACTTGGAAAGAAAGTTGGTGGGAGAGTCAAGATGTTTAATTGTCCAGGTTAAACATGATATGGTTGGACGACTTGGGATCAACAACACCAATAGCGACCAGGAGCGTTCTACATCGACTGAGGCAGTGCTGTAGAACTTCTAACACAAACATAACACACAATGCTTGAGCCAAATCTTCAACAATGTTGTAGTTCTGGGTGGCACTTGAACTAGGATTAAAGGTAGATTTACAGATAGTTCTCTTAGGAGGGCGTCAGATATAGTCGAATGTAGGTTTCTCAATATGAAGTGGTCTAGATGGAGGATTAACTAATGGAGGACTAACAGAGGATGGTGATGGATCTGGTAAAGTACCAGTACCATCAATGACTTTTCCTTTGTCAGGGTTACCTGGTGTGTCGTATGTCTTAGAGAGAGTGCTAAAATTAATACCATTAAACATATAAATATGTACACTTGTCGAGGCTTCATAATGAGGATGGCTAGAACTTCCCCCAGGAGAGGGGGTTTGAGAAACCATGGATTGTTGCTGTGGAAACGGATGAGTAAGCACAACGGGTTCCGAATTTCCATGGAAAAGTTTGGACACTTCATCACGATGTGGACAGTCTCGAGTGTAGTGATCATCACCACAAATGATACACAAGAATTTGAGTTTCCATTGTTGTTTCTTTTCGGTAGCAGGTGTTTGAGATTGATTTTTTGGTTGTTCATTCTTATTGGTATTTTTTTATTTCTTTTTTTCCTTCTTCTCACCTCTGGATTGTTGTGAAGGGGAAGATTGAACTGCATTCACCTCAGAGATTTGAGTTTGGGGGGAAGTAGAAGAGATCATTGAGAGTTTGGGGGGAAGTAGATTGAGTTTTGACGGAACCGATAACACCATCCGCATGAGATGAGGATGACGGTTTGCATGGATCGGTATTAGCTCGAGAATCATTTGGAAGAAAATCATACAAAGTACCAGATTGTGAATAAACCAAATATAAGTACTGAGCGCGAGAAATGGTTTCTTCCTCCATGACCGTTCCACCCATAGA